>WEIT01016955.1:31999-78603 GCA_013389985.1 Dryoscopus gambensis
TAACAAGAATTGTTAATAAATGATTTGGTGTTAACATTTCTTTGGGTTTCCAATATCTTTGCCTTGCCACTTCAGTGTTATGCTTGATCCTGCGTGCCACGTGTTATCCCCATTATTCCCATAAACAGTGAGGAAGCTTTTAATTTAGTACTATGTTCTTTGGAAGTACTTCAGCATTAAAGTGAGAGTGCATTGCCCTTCCCTAAAAGCTAGAACCATAAAACCATTCCACTATGAGAAGGGGATCCACTGTCACTTCATAATAGGAAATTATCAGCAAACTCCTTAATCTTCTACAAAAAAAATTGAGACTAGCAAGTTTCAGAGGTAAAGCACAAAACTGTCACAAATATATAAATCAACAACATGAGGAAAAGGGATGGGTTCATTTGTTTTGCAAGGATCAACTTCCACAGAGCCTACAGGTCTAAAGGCAGGATGTTGTTGTATCTCCATGTAAATCACGTAGGCATTCATCACTCGCAGTAATGCAGGATCCTTATCAAGCAGCTCCCTTTCACCTGTTACTGACTGTTAACAGCACACAACACTGACCCACTGCCTGCAATTAATTCCTCTGAGGGGGCAGAGAGAGGTCCAGCAGAGTAATGAGTTTATTCCTGTGTGGAAGAGAATGGGAATTAGTGGGATGGAGAGCAGTGTAAAGCTGCCTAGAGATGAAGGCTGCACTGACCTCCTGGACTGTCTCCTAACATGCTCCTGAAAAAAATGGAAGTTGTTCAGGAGTATGTAACTTCATCTCAAATTAACAATGATAATTGACCTAAAATAAAAGCTGATGTAATATTGCTCTTGAATGCTTTTCAAGGATTTTGATTAACTTAGACATGAAAATTAAAAATTCTGAAGGCCGAAACAATGATAGAGAAAGGACACCCAGATAAATGGAGAAACATGGAGAGAAACAAGGCAAACAGGTCTGCTTCACAATTTTGAAGTATTTATGCAAATATGCAGAAAGTGACTAGTGGAAGGCTTAACAAAGACTGTAGTGCTAAATGCCACATGACACTGGAGGTCTGCTAGAGCAGAAGCTGCCATCATCCTCCCACACGTGCAACTCAATACAACCATGGCATTTGGCTGTTCAAAACCATTCTGCTCCCAGAGAGAAAGATTCGAGGTGCAAATTGTCACCCTGTAGCATTTTGTACTGCACTTACATAACTCTGCAAACCCTGTAACAATAAGCACTCTAAGGAATTTCAAAGTAGGGGTGGTGCTGTGGCTATTTCCATTCATAACATGGAGCAAACCAACCAAAGCTGCCAAGTGGAATAGTTTTCTTGAGAAGAGGTTGCTAAAAACTGAGCACTTGATAAGGCTTAATGTGAAAGATCTATGTCTGTTTTTCCTCATGCTGACCCCTGCAATATGTCACCAGGCTGCAAAATGACACACTACACAAAACACAACTAAAACATGCTCACTGGCCAAATGGGAAGAGTTATTTCAGTTGGCTGCAGTGGTGTCTAACAGACACTGACAGTGTTCTTCTCTAGAATTACTGGAGAAAAAGACAATCAGCAGTGGAGGTGCTGGCTAGAAAAGGTTACAATTGTTGCCAGAGATCCTTGGTGGGATTTTGTGAAAAATACAATTCAGCTACATTTGAAAGGAAAGTTGGAAAGCCGACTAAATTATTCTTATTTGTGAATATTCAATTGTGCACTACATGTATTGCAGGAGGCATGAAAGGCAGCCATCAAACCAGGCAGGGGGGAGCTTTTCTTCTTGGGTTCAATGGGAGGCTCTGTGAGGAGTAACCATGAAATGAAAGCAAGCTTGGTGCTGCTGTACTTAAACTACAATTCCTATCAGTCATAAGGAGCCAAGCAGCTCATCTGAGGAATGCCCACTTCCCATCTATGTTTTACATTTTCCTATCTCCTTCTCTCTGAGCTCCCATCTTTCTGTTTGGCCCTTTTGCAGTGGACTTTCCCAGGGCTTCTGAGATGTCTAAACAATGTAAGGCACCCTGTAATACAACAAAATTAATTCTTCACTTTTCCTTTCAGTATTTTTAGAAAAATGGCTGTTCAAACCTTGTTGGAAGGCACTGTTTTTTTCACTGCCCCACCAGCAATTAAAGTTTTTATTCTTAACACATCCTGGGTTCACACTGCCTACCATTTTACTGCCTGATGCAGTTGAGTAAATTCTGCCTTGGTGCCCGCAAAGGTTCTCTATGGATGACTTAGAGTGTGTGTTTAATTAGGAAAGCTCAAGATTAACAAAGGTTGCAGATAAAAATTCAGGAACTTGCTGCAGGTTCACTCTGAATTAGCAGAATGCAATGCCTGGTTGTAAGGGTATTTTTGGATTCAGCAGCTTTTCCATCCTATGCAAAGAGCTTCCTCCACCTCCAACAGACAGCAGCTCATTCAGTTAAAACTTTATAAACCAGAGCTGTGGAGAGCTGACATTAGAAGGCAAATGTGGACTGACTGTGCAGCCTGTGTTTGCTGGTGCTCTTCTGAACAGTGCCACAATTCATTGCATTTTATCTGCTCTTCATGAACACTATTCTTCCCTCTTCTCCAAAACAATTTGAGGCAGAATAGTGGTTACTGAGTTTGACAACAGCTGTGTGAACATAGCAAGGTTTCCTTATGGGTCTGGAATGTACCCAGCATGAACTCAGAGACATTGCAAGGAGTATTGGAACTACAACTTCAGTAACCTGCCATTCCTCTTTTNTCAATTTGGAATTGTCCTAGAGCCTCAGAGGTATTAGCAAAGGATTTTTTAGGCTTTTTATTTAAAAAGCTCCACAAATCCAGCAAACACAGAATAACTACTGAGTTGATGTCTTCACAAACTTTCTGGACTGAATGACCAGAACATACTCTATCCTTGTGACAATTCGGTTCTCAGAGCTGATACCACAAAAGCAAAGGCTGTCTCCTGGCTTCATGCTGACACCATAATTGCTTTGTTGTTATTCTCTCTAAAAAGTCCTTACTTTGCTAATATTTTTTTCTTTTGCTTGTTCTTGCTCTAATAATTTGTCTTTTTTTTCTTCCCTCAGACATTATGACTAATTCACTGCTTGAGTATTTTTAATGTTCTTAAAAGCTACTTCTGAAGCTTCTAAACTAGTATTATTAGTGCAAGAAAATTTTAAGTATCATTTTAGTAGTGTAAATTGGAGACAGTAATTGGGACAATCAGAAAATACATTAAGAAGGAAAAGAATAAATGGCCAATGCTTGTTCTAATACATCTATAATGGTTGTCTTAATAAAAGGTCACAGCATGTGATAGAGCTGGTTTGTAGGACAGAAAAGGAACTTGATGGGTATGAAAAGCAGCTACTCTGGAGAAGCATGGTAGTATTTTCACATAAAAAATTTAGGACTCTACCAGGAAAAAAGAAAGTTTGGATTTTCTTACTGTCAATCTGTCTCTGATTTCAGCCATCCTTTCTAAAAGTCTTCAGATTTCAGCAAAATTCTATTAGCAGTTCCTAACATACCGTTTTCAAACATCTTTTTTTCTTACACTCAATAGCATATGGTAGTCAGAAATTGTGTGCATAGTGATAGCTAATGGATAGGATATTAGACAAAGCAGATCTTTGAATTATCCCCAGCTCTGCTGCTGATTTACCCTGCAAGTCAGTTTCTTTTGCCTTTAAATTGCAAATAGCAATACTTATTCCACCTGAGAAAACTACCAGAAAGGAAGATATGGAAGAAACACCTAACTTTTTAGAGCTGAACTTCTTTCCATAGTTCCTTTACTTTTTAAATCTTTTTCCTCCTTCTGTTAACCACACAGTGAAAAGCAAAGCTACTTCACTGAAATCCCCTCAAAGGCTGTTAAAGATTTAAAACAGCATCTAGACCCTTTCAGAACCAAAAGTCCCCAAACACTCCAGGTACACTCCTTTCTCTTTCTGTGCACAAACATTTATATATAGCTCACATACTTTTGTCTCTTTAATGCAACTCCTTTTTCCTACAAAGCACTTTGAGGAGTACTCATCTGTAAAAATCACTGCACTGGAAGACTCGAAAAAACTTGATCTCTATAATTCCTGCTCACAGACTTCCCCACAAACTGAGTCCACCCACACAGTAGATACAGCTCCAGAGAACTTCAATATGTAAAATCATAGTTTATAGATTTGCTGTCACTTCCCAACTCCTTATTTTAAAATAATTCTTGGTTTTCTGCCTTTGGCTGGTATTAACAGTATTGTGTGAATAAATTCCCTGTTGATGTCTGAGACACCAGGCACTACAAATTTTCCTCCCTCTGGCATTTTCTACCTACTTTTACAAGTCAAGAAGGCTTATGTCATCATAATGCCTTTGTGTGTGTCTATTAGATGCCTTCTTATGATCCTGTTAGCTGTTTTCAAATAGCAATATAAGTCCTAAAGCTAATAACTTCCTCATGATTTACTAAAATAGGTAGCCAGGTAGAGGAGAGAAAATGCTTGAATTCCCCTTTCAAAGACTGAAACTCAAGAAAATTCCTTCCCAAGAACAAAAAGATCATTGACATCAGACAAGAGGAGCACCTGATACAGTGAAAAGTTTAAACAGAAGCTTTCATTTTATTAGACATCAGAGAATGATGTAAGATACAAAGGTCACAAGGCATTGAAAAACAGGTTTCGTTTCACAGAATAACTTGTTTTTGAAAAAGAATGTGAAAACCAAAATATTTTCCTTAAACGAGGTTGAAACGCAGTGTGTGTCTTCCCCAAGGAACTGTGTCATTCAATCAACCTGTACCATTCACTGAAGTCAATCAGAGCTTGTTGCATCATTCCAAGCTTCAGCAAGAACTCGGCTTAGCATGGAAACATGGCAGAAATGAAGCACCATATAGCTGCAGAGGATGTGAGAATGAAGAAAGCGCCAGGAACTGATATCAATAAAGTTCTAATACTTTACAAATATTAAAAGCAGTAGTAGGTCACTGTAATTAAAAAGAAATATAAGAATACCAGATACCTCTAGGACCAATTTGAGATGCCTTTGTGTTTGCAACATTTCCATCCTATGTTTTCAGTGAATAATTTCTGTACATTTTCACATCTTTCAGTGACTGGGATAGCCTGCAAGTTTTCTACTGAGATAGATTCAATTTTTAAGCAATGTTCAAAAAATCTCAACAAACTTTTGATAACTTCTGCAGTTTTAAATGTGCCATTTTAGGGCAGCAGACAGACTGGAAGTGACAATCCTACAAAAGGGAACAGCCTCAGCTCTGCTCTCTCCTTTGCAAAACATCAGTGCTGAACATTGTGTCACTTTCAGCATCTCAGGCTGCATTTTTTGTTAACTGCTTTCTGATCTTGAGAAAGAAAGGGTTTAGAAAAGAATACCAGTGCCTGAGAGGCCTGGGAGGAGCATGTGGAGCATCTTTGATTATCTGCATTAGGAATGAAATATGTTTAAAGGATTAGATACAGCAATTATTTTAATTGCTTATTGTGCAAGGATAAGAAAACCAGGAAATTACTGGAATAACTGAAGCACCTGAATGTGCAGTATTCTGTAATAAAATCTACAGTAGCAAACCTTTGGAAATCTAACTTTCAACATAAAATCATCCCTGTAATTTTCTTATTGATTCGTTCTCATATTGATAGTGACAAGGATTCCAGTATGCCACCAGCCTTCCTATGTCAAAGAGCACATTGAAATGTGCACTTTTGACCTTTGTGGCCTTTTTCGTCTCTGAAAATTCATTCAAGTCCAGTTAATTTGAAGACAGGAGAATTTGTAGTTTCCTGCTGACCACAACTGTTCCCTCAGAACATGTGCCAAGGGCTGGGCTGCTGCAGGCAGAAGTCCCTCAGGTGTGTTCTCTCATTAGCAAGGTTCCTTTTACTCTGCGGGTTAGAAGTGATGTGGAACTGAGATGAAGACACTGATTATTTTTCATTTATTTGTCTCACTTTCTATAGGAAGGTTGTGAACAGGAACCTCTTCTGTAGAGCTATAGAGGCAAAATCATGCGAAGAAATTAAGGAAGGCGAAAACTGAAAGCTCTGTCCTCTTGTTTATAAGCCTGAAGACAGTTTCTGCTGTAATCTGAGCACTTGGCTAAGGTTCATTTTTACAAAATACTTTATTTAGGAATAGGCAGAAAAATTTCAAGTGTCTATTTTGAGGTAGGAATTGCCTTTTTGTAGTACTGATGCCAACAGTATATTCCAGTATATTTTATCCTGAAATTTTAAACATACTTACAACTGAATGTTTTTCTTAGTTTCTGTCAGGTGAATAACTTCTTTGACGTCAAAAAAGTCAGATCTTACTAGTGTGACATTATACTTTTAAATCAACAGATTCTATTTTTCTATTTATGGTTTAGACTGCTATATAAGCAAAAATGCTGCAAAATTATCTAAATACACACTATAAATAAAATCATTACATTTTCTTTTCTGTGATCATTTTTAAGAACAAATTTGACATATTTTCCAGTACATTAGTGACATAGGAAAAACAGGTCTTATAAGAACGTTGATCTTAGATGGATTACGGTTACCCAACTAATTCCAGTAAATTTAAGATTTTACAAGAATTCTCAGAGCCAAATCATAACCCAAAGTCCCAACAGCAACTTATAATGTGTGAGTGCACTACCTATGAAAACCACTCTATGCGTCTGGGAGATGCTGATATCGTAAAGCTGGGCTGACAGCAAAATCTGAGTTGTGTGGAGGTGACCTTTGGTGTGCACCGGGGAGCATCCTGCCCCTGCACACACGGGAGTGAGCACAGGGTGGGACGTGGGGCGAAGGGAACAGCCCAACACGAGCCGGAGGCTCAAACGCAGATGCTCTGCTGCTGCTGCTGACACATTCTGGGGCAGATGTGCCTTGAATCCAGGGAGCTGGGAGCAGCTTGTCAGGTATAATGACAGGAGAATAACTCTACAGGGTAGAATAAAGAGAGACAAGACCTACTTTAGAAATAGAAAAGGTGTTTCACTATCTGGAAATATTAGAGCAAAATGACAGAAAAGACAGATTTATACCCCATGCTTCGAGAAGGGTGTTATTTATCCAGACCCCAAGCTTGTCTGTAGGGAAGCTGGATCCTGTTTCCATGCAGAAACCGCTGTTTTAGCACAAATGACTTTCTGGAATGTGGCCCCATTTTCCCTTCCTCTCCACAGACGATAACAAAAATGAGAATGACAGAAATATGAGAAAGGTTTGCATGCTAAGAAGCTTGAGCTGATCTAATGAAAACCTCACAATACTGACATAAGCAATAAATCTGTTGTTAGAACAGTACAAACAATAGAACAGGCAGCTCAACAATTACATAAAACTATGAGGTTTCTTTGAGCAGTGGATAAAAAAACACTTGGACTGACTTCTGTTAATGGAATAGACTGTGGGATAGGGAAATATTTTGATGACTAGAAAGAGAGGAAGCTTGTAGCACCTACAAAAGAAGGAGCTTTTAATTGCATCTAGGGAGCAGCAGAAGCTAAGTCTCTAAAACATTCCTGGAAACATGCTTGACAAGCAGTGAAATATGGCAGTGATGCATTCATCCAGATAGCTGTCTTCACTGAAGCCTTCACCATAGCACTGTCACAGCAGGACAGGAGATTGTGCAGTATTTTACTGCCAAACCTGAACAAGGAGTAACTTCAATACTTGTGAACAAGACTGGATTTTTGTCATCTGTTTTACTCCTGTCACTTGAACAGTCTTTTCTGTTTGATTTTGCTGATATTTATAACTCTGCAAACCGTTCCAAATCCCCACTGCTTTTTGACTGCTCTGGCCAAGTTTCTTCAAATTCTCTTTGCGACAGGAGGATTCCAAGGTTTAATAGGCTTTTTAGTACCATTGCTTTGCTCAGTGACTCCATGAGGGTCATACTCTGCAGTGGGAACTGCATGCTTTGAAAAAGGGGGTACAACAGGTAGACAGGGAGAGAGTGAAAATGTAAAATTTAGAATTGCTGCACATTTTGTCTTTAACTAAAAAGCAAAAAAAGCTGTATGTGAGAGATCCCTTGAGAGTTTGTGTGCTTGGGTTTTTTCTTTTTAAAATTTTTCTCATTTGTCATCCATGGTTTTGTGTGGACTACATTGCATCCAATGTCAATAAGCTTATTACCTTTGCTTTAGCACTGTAAAATTACAGTATGCTCTACAAAATGCAGGAAGAAAATACTTTCATAAGAGGTTCCATCTCTTACCTAAGGATCTTGCCAGATATTGATTCTTGCTTCAGCTGTATGCTTACTAATCTGTCCTGCTGCCTTTTATTGAAAATATTTTATGTCCCTTTTCCATATCTCTGTCCCATTATATCAGAATAAGTGTGTCAATCATGTAGATTTGTAAATGGTTTATGTGCTTATACCTGAAGACATTCTAGGATGTTGCTCACATATACAATTTGAAAGCAATTCACAAGTGGTGATAATAGAATACACAGAGGTATATATTTCACTGGGAATGCAGGCAAGCAAAGAGATGTATATACATATATTAGAGACAAAATCAAGAAGTTTTACATCATCGCGCGTTCAAAAACAAACCTGCTGCTCTACTGCTAGGAGGGGAAGGAGGGGCTGAGGTTCCCCTGCTGCCTCCCAGTGCTCAGCATCCTGTAAATATATGTAAGACAGAAGTTGGTTTTTTAGAAAGAGTATGGTAAATCCCTTCTCCATAAAAATATATTTACCAGATTAATAAATAATTCTTGAAATATTTTAGCCTGTCTCAATAATAATTATTCATCTCTCACTCCTTTACACAAAAATGACCACAAATAAGCAAATAAAGGAGTGCTATGACTTTCAAGTGAATGGCAAGTTCTCAATTGTCAGACTTTCTAGGAAATACCCCGCTTTTCTTACACATCAAGATATAAAACTGCTTTTATTGGTACAAATACTAATATATCTGAAACCATTTACTATCTCTATTAAAAGAGAGTAATAATCTTGCTTATATTGATGTTATTATGCTGCTGCTTCAAAGCAGATCTAGACTTTGCTAACTCCTCACTGATAGCAAAGTGCCCTGGATTGGTCAAGTGGTAGTAAACTTACAAGGTTCATATTTACACTTTGGACCATCAGCAGTTCACAACCTACAGTCTGAAAATCATTGGACCTTAATGATATTTTCTCTCACAAAAATGTTCTAAATTATGCATGACTTCTTCAGTTGGGTTGTGCTGAAGCTAAAAGGTTCACTGGAGTTGGGATTAAATAGCTCCAAGGAGGTACCATCAAGATTTGGAGAAATGATAAACTTACTAGCTTTTCCTACAATGCTGGGGATAGGTTCATGCAAAAACCCACACGCCATGTGGCTCCATGTGCCAGTTGCCCAGGATCTTAAATGCTATTTTCATAACTGTCTTGGCCAGCTGGTAATGTTGTTTCCTGAAAGTAATCTCTCAACAGACACAGGTATGCTTGCAAGGGAGCACTGCCAAAACATTTGATATTCCCATTACTCAAATAATCTTTTTTCCTAAGTACATTATCTTTCATTAGCAAAATCATCCCCTTTGCATTCACATGGTCAGTGCATCTGTCTCATTCTATTTCTGCCTCATTGAGAAAAACCTCCACATTTTGGTGCTTTGCCAAATAAAGAAAAAAAAAAGAAAAAAATAGGGGAAAATACTAACAAAACCAAGAAAATTAATCTCTGTTGGCATTAAAAGTACAAGTATATTTACTTTTATAAGAGTACACTGTGTTCTCTGACACAGGGTAGGAGCTATGAAATGGAAAGAATGGCTTTTTCTCAAAGTGAACATTATTTGTGCAATTTTTAGGGGTTTTTTAAGGATTAAGATACAGATACAACATGGGGGTGCAATCAGCTGCAATACTGAATCTCACAAAGTGTAGGCTTTTATTTACACTGAATTTCAATTTGTTCAAGGGATCCTGCTGCAGACCATATTCAATATGTGCAAACATATGCCAGCACCGAGGCTTTAGATCATGACAGTAAAGCACAACTGAACTCAGATCCTGCCTCTTACAGATTTCCTAAATACTGTGAGAAAAATTCATTAACCACTCAGCTGAAAACACAATAATATCTCCTTTTTCATATACTGAGATTGGAATCCCTTCAACAGTGGGGTCTTGCAAGTCCATGATTGTATGATGCTTAATATTCTGCTTGCCCTGACTCAGGCAAACTCTCTGGGGTGTAATGTATGTATTGCTTGGAAAGTATTATTATGGAACCACAACTGAGAACATAGGGAAAAGGCATTGAGTGTCGTTCTCATGTCTTCTCTAAGCCATTTGGATGTGCTTGGCATATGCCAAGCTAAATACACAAAGCACTTTACAAAATCTACATGATGGTACTTGAACAGACTCATTGGCAATTAGCTTAGATCTGCACTTGTTTTTCATGGAATCCACAGCATTATCTCCAGAGACCGGCAAATATCTTGCAAACCAGATTGAAGGACATTATTCATTCCAAAATGAAGCACATTTTTATGCTCGAGTCTAATTTTCAGGGGGAAAAAATTTCCTTCTACACATTTTCCAGAGCCACAGTATTTGAACTCAAGTGTCCTTTGCCTTCACATGTTTTTGTAAGAGCTTTGTGCATTGAGCTGTTATTTCAGCTGACTACAACACACAATTGGCAGGAGGGACCCAGTACCCACCAGTCTGCAGTTTAGCAAAATCTGAGATTACATTTGCTAGCACCAAAAGAATTTTTATTCTAACAGTGACAGCTATCCCTGTTAGGTAACAACTGCCCTCTCTTCAAATATGGGTGGCTGAAGCTTATCCAGCAAGGGCCAGAAGGAGTGATGCTCAGTGCAGGTGCCCTAAAAAAGACATGGTTATACCCATCTTAACCCATCCTAAATAAAGAGTTTGAGGAGGAACATTTTCACTTTCCAAGTTATTGAAAGCAAAACTAAGTCACAAGCTTTTAAATCTATTTGACCTTTCTCTAGAATTTCTGTAACTGATTTGTTACATTTTCCCTTATTTTTCACGAGGAAAACATACTGATCTCCCTACTGCCCCTTTTCCTCAAGGAAAAGTCTTCACTTACTCATTAATTTGGTAAAGAAATGAATTTCCTGTGCCAAGAAATTGGTCTTGCAAACATACTATGGATATTTCTGTACAATCACAAGGCTGCAAAACCAACTAACTGGAGAAAAATCATTTTGCATCATCAAATATTGATTAAGCTAATGAAAACTTTGACAAACAGCCATATGATGGCATGAGATTAACTGCCTTGTGCGCTTATACTAGATATTCTTCCTTTGTAATTAAGAGCAAGTTTATATGTAACAAAAAATTATATGAAGAAATTAAGTGGAATTAAATTAATTTTATATTACAGTTGAAAATGCAAATGATACTCTTTTGATATAAATTATAGTATTTTTCTAGGACCACCCTTCAGAAGCAAATTTAATTAGAATTTTATAGGGGATTCTAATAGACCAATTATTGGTATTATTTATGAAGACAGTAGCTGTAGTGGTAGAAAAAAATTGAGTCTCTTCTTCTGCTTTGGAAAATCTCTCTTATAGTCTATATACGTGCCCAGATCAAGAGGATTTTAGAAACATCCAAAACAAACTGGCACAAAACTCCTCTGGCAGTGTTAATAAGAACAATATTCTGACAATGCGAACTGTTCTTACAATAAATTTCTTTTTCCCCTTTTCTCAAAAGTTACACTGTTGCTGTTGTTATTAGGGACAGGTTGAAAATGCGACACAAAGACTCCAGAAACTTTGGAAGGCAAAAGGCGTTTTTATTACAATAAACACTCTTTTATAGACAGGTCCGCTCAAGTGCTACACAATTACTGGTTCTTTGATCCACATCCCCCAAAACCATTGGCTGACTACAAACGACACCCATTTCTAAACATCTTGCAAGTCAACAATACACAAACACCAGGTGCAGAAATTGTTAAGCATTCTTTTACTGAGATTTCTCACAGTCCCCAGCTCAGAGTATGGGAGAGTTTTACTTTTCCACAAACACTGACTACAGTCTGAGCTGGAAAATTCCTCTCTGACTAGGCTGTCAGCATCCACAGTTCACCATTTTTGTTTTAAGACCAAAAGGGCAGTGTTTGTAATCCCCTGCAGGGCCCTTCGCAGAAAGGAGAACAAACACAGCACAAGGGGTCCATTTAGTAATTCGCCAGTTACTAAACAGATCCTCAATCAGACACTGATTTAAAGTGGACAGAGAAATTCTCCAGCAGATGCCATAGGAGATACACCTAGCAAACCCAATTCTACATCAGTTACTAATTCTAATACAGTAACAAAACATCGTTAGTCTGCTCAACAAACTGGCAGTCTAACTTGTCTGATAGCCTTAAAGGCTTTAACACTCACTACTCCAGAAACAAAAAGAAAAGTTAGAATGCTAATTTTCTGCTTGTAGAAGGACCATCCGATTGATGGTCATTCGAAGGATCATCCAACTGATGATCTGTATTCTGGTCATCACTTGGTGGGGCTGTAGTATTAGGGACGGGTCAAGGAATGTGACATGAACTCCAGGAAGGCAAAAGGCGTTTTATTATGATAAACACTCCTTTTATAGACAACTCCGTACAAGTGGCACATGGTTATTGGTTCTTTGACCAACACCTCCCAAACACCATTGGTTAACCACTACCAACACCCATTTCAAAACAACCATTTTCAAGTCAGTAACACGAAAACACCAGGTGCAAGATAGTTACAAGACAGTTTACAAAAAACTTCTCATGGTTCTCAGCTCAAAGAAGGTCTTACTTTCTCACACACTGGCTGGAAGCTGGAAAATTTCTCTCTGACCAAGCTGTCAGCATCCACAACTTGGAGGTTACCTGTTGGTCCCATTCTGCTTCTGGTGTCACAAGTCAGGGCGAACGCACCTTGCAGGTATCCACCGTACCCCAGTATCTGTGGAAATGCATGCACACCCATGACCCCAAGCAATAAGCTCACACGGGCCTTCCCAGTTACTGGTGGTTAGATCCTGTACCCAAACTATTGCTCGGGGCAGGTGCGTCTCGCCTGAAGACTGCAATGAAAGAAAATGATTCAAAATAAGAGGATTATTTGAATTTGGTGGCACTGTAAGATGATTAATTGTATATAAAGCTTTTTCCAGTCAGCTCTGCAAGGTTTCTCCATGCATTCCCCTTTTTTGTTTTTCCAAAACACGCTTCAAAGTGCCATGAGCGCATTCAGCAATGGCTTGACCAGTAGGAGAATGCAGAATACCAAATGTATGCGACACACGCCACAGCTTGTAAAAACCACCGTGTCTTCTGTGAGACGTGGGTGGGATGATTATCAGTTTTCACAGAAGAAGGTATGTCTAAGATCGTGAAAGCCAGCCTCCAGTGGGCAATAACATCGTGACCCTTTTCTCCAGTATGAGCAGATGCCTACACAGCTGAGGAGAAAGTGTCAATAAACACATGCATATGCTTGAGTGGGCCAAACTCGGCAATATGAGCGACATCTGTTTGCCAAAGCTGCAAGGCTTTTAGCCCTCTGGGGTGTACCCCCACTGGTAAAGGTGCCTGAGTCCGTGACAATCAGCACAAGCCCTGACAATGTCACAAGCCTCAGTTGGTATTAACTGAAACTGCTTCTGCAGAGTATGTGCATTTTGATGGAAAAAATCATGCAATGCTTTGGCTTGTGCAATTTTGTCAGGCTGAGGTGTTACCCACGCAGTGTTAGCTAACTTGTCAGCCCTGGCATTATGTTCTGTTATGAAACCTGGCAAACTGATGTGACTTCGAACATGCAGAATGTAATATGGATGAACTCAAGCCTGAACTGCACACCACAAAGTTTTCAATAGCAAACCAAAGCTGCATTATTGACTTCTTTTAAAAGTGAACTTTCTAGCAAACAGCGATTTACAGTGGTCAGAAAGATTCATGCAGCACATGCCATCGAATACATTTTTTAGTGCAGAAACACCTGGGTCTGTCAGCATGCTTCCCAACCAGGTAGGGCCAAGGCTTGGCCAGAGCCAAGGCCTTAACTGGAAGGGTTTTCCCTAATATATCTTACAAACAAGCTTGCATTAATGGCAGTTGGGAAAGTGTCTTAAAATGATACACATCTTACAGATAGCTACACAACTGTATGTGAAGGTTTGTAAAGCAGTCGACTTTGTCATGTATCCTTAGCTAAGTAGTCAATGGTACCATAAATAAACTGCAGATAACCAAAGAGATGCATNGTACCATAAATAAACTGCCGATAACCAAAGAGATACATATGCATAATAATACCTTTTATAAAGGTTGGTGAATTCATGCTATGATACTAAGAATATATTCAGAATCAAGAATACATCTATGGTATCCTATTCCAAAAATCTGAGAGTGTACCTTTCTATGCATTTATGCATATAAAATAATAAAGCAAGAAGAAAGTACTGAACAGCTTACAATCAGCAATATCCGTAACTTAGAACTCTTAGCCATTCTTCTGTGCTACCATATGTTCTTAAGCCATTGCTTTCCAATTCTTCATTGTAATCATTTCAATCGGTTCTATCTTATTTCTGTAGCAAAAGAACCGCATCTTTCCATTTAAATGAACATACCTCCAGCTCAGAGTATGGGAGAGTTTTACTTTTCCACAAACACTGACTACAGTCTGAGCTGGAAAATTCCTCTCTGACCAGGCTGTCAGTATCCACATTACAACTCTTAGAAGAAACTACAAGGATTTATACTAATCAAAAAGATGAATTCGCAGTGTAAAATTCCAGCAATGAAGAAGACCTACCAGTTAGCAGGCAATTATCTGCCAGGTATGTTTGCAAATCGAGGGGCATAGCACCAAGGGAAAGTGGAGAAATGCATTTTTGTGTGATCTAGTTTCAGACATGTTCCCATGGGAAGTCCTGGTGTCCTAAAACATTTCCTAATACTTGTTTTGGAACATATGGTTTGTGAGCATTCAGAAGAAACCAGTGTGACCTGTAAATAAATGTCATTTTCAAGAAGGACCATGTGTGCAATTAGGAGATTCCCAAAAGAGCTAAGTGGGGTTTAAAATCTACTTCAGTGCCTTTGGGCTGGAAAGCTTGGCACAGATAGAACCAGAAGATTGTTTTGATTAACGGTGCCTGGGAGGCAGAAAGAGAGAGAGAGGGAGAGCACTGGTGATGCTCAGCAGCACTGCTGCGAAGCCTCCTGGCCAAAGCCCCACAGGAGACTGAGCTATACTCTGCTTTTAGGTGTGAAAAGTATTTCTGCCTATAGCACCCTTGGGATTATGTACAAAGACTTTAGTTCTTGCTGCCCTCAGTGCTGTTGGCAGAATATTCTGGGGACTGCCTGGTCTTTAATGGGCTCTGTCACAATTACTGGAGTTTAGGAACCTTCTGGTACCTGTGCAACACCTTCCATCATTTCCTTCTCCAGTCCCCAGTATCATTACTTGGACTATTGGATGACTAAAGAGATGGCAGGAGAAAGAGCATTGACAGTCATTCTCAATAGAAATACAATGATACCATCTAGAGAACAGTTATAAATCACTTCTTATTCTAATGCAATATAAAATTAATTTTAGACTTTGGTTTAGTCTTTTCTTATTACAAGTTATAAAATAGTCCAAATACTGTGCTGGTTTCTATTCCATGCAGTCTTTAACTTCTTTGCCTAAGATTCAAATACCCGCCAGGAGAGCTTACCCACCTATGACTTTCTTTTACCTTATTCCTAAAGGGAAAGAAAAAAATCTGAATACAGTCCAGAGCTGAGTTTCACTGTTTTACATGATACTTCCCTCTCCTTCCACAGACAGCTCCTCAAGGAAGGTATGAACCTCAGCTCCCATCAGCCTAGACTATACATGGTGGTCTTTGCTGTGCACTGTCCCCTTTCCTCTCATGTAACTCATCCGGCACAGTGAATTCACAGTCCTCGTGAACAACTTTGCAAAATATTTATCCTGGGACTGGTTTCAGCATACCTGAGGGACAACCTGTACCTATACCTGAGGGACAACCTCTTCCCAGCTGAAAGAACACTTCAGTCTCCATTTCTGATTTTTTTTTTTTTTTTTACCCTGTGAAGTAAATCTGTCATATGACTAGTGATTACCCCTATAACAGATAATTTCTATGATGGCTATTTGCCCACTGAAACTAGATTAATTCACTTATTCAGAAAGTGTATCAGAATTCTGGAAAAGCCCAGGCAACGCTGACTCAGACTGGCAGTGAATCAGTGTCCAGACATGACAACTCCATATTCACTGCAATGAATGAATTTTTGAGTATTATATCCCTCTATTTGAATGTCTTCAAGTAACTCAGTGAATACTTATATTCAGGAAAAAAGACATTCAAGCTTTCAAAAAGGCTTATTTTACTCCGAAACAGATTTTGTGAACACATCACTGGACATACACCTTTCTTCTGGTTCCCTGTTCAGTTATCAAATTTACCCAAGTGAGAGCTGAAATAAACTTTTTTGCCTTTTCCTCTAAATGCCAGTCAGGAGATGACAGATTGTACTCACAATCTGAATTATTTGTGAGTGCAGTTTTGTGACGATTGCTGCTGTATGGGCGGCCTTAGGCCTGATTTTGAAAAGAGTCTTTTTGAAAGGGTAAGAGTAGCACTTCAGCAAATATCTAATTTGAAAGCTATCCTCCTCGCTCCTTAATTCAGTCAGGTTTAAGCATATGCTGAAAACTTACTTTTTATTACCACTTAATTATTAAATGAATCACATCTTGCGATGGTGTTATATTGGAGATAATAGAAGCCCTCCTCAACTTTATCTAAAGGTAAAAAACAACCACTATGTAGGCTTTCACATAAATTAAATTTAAAACAAAATCCCAGCATTCTCAATGAATTTTCTGAAGTGTTTTTCTTCACTTCCTCAACAATACAGTGTTGATTTTTTTATAATCTAGACCAGAACTATGCTCTAGATAAATCTGGACAGTCTCTAATGAATAAACTTTTAAATATTTTTACAGCACTTCATTATCAGCATTCTCTAGGCAAAGAACCATGATTCTGTTTCATCTTGCAGCTTCAGTGCATAAAGCCATTCCCCTAACACTGCCTCACACACCCACACAGCACCCCCTGAAAGCTCATCTCCTACCTTCTTGCAGCATCTGCCCTTATCACTGAGTTACTGACAAATCATATCATGGTAAATGGAGTTTTTATCATATTTAGTTTAATTCTGAAGTAATCTCTTTGGAAGCAAACATTTCCCACATCTTGCTTGAACATGTCTTCTGCAGAGTAGAACCTATACTGAACCACAAACTGACTGCATCAGAGAGCACTGAACTTGCTCAAAATACAACATTTAAAGCACAGAGCAAAATGTTACTTTAGCAAAATTGCATATTCAGCATTATAATAATTGTCATTTTTATACAAAGCAAACCATTAGCCACATACAGATTAAAGGCATGGTGTGCCTTTCACGGGAAAAAAAAAAGGTTTATTTTGGTATACAGGCAGTGATAGTACGTTTTCTAACTGGGACAATTGCTACAGTCTTGTATGAGCTGCACAGGTCTCCTTCTGATTTGCTCTACTACCCCCTCCAGGTGAGGAACAAGTGTGTCAGCTCTCTGCCTCAATTACTGCTTTTTTGGGGGTAGAAGATAAGATACATTAGGCTCATGACATTTCTACAAGTAGATGGAAAAAAAGAAATTAAATTGTCTCTCATTATGGTACACCAGGAATATATGCCCATTTTAGTCAGGTGCAAAATAGAAAGAAACACATATTGTTCTGAACTAGAACCTGTTCTTTGGAGAAATGTGATAAAACTGCTCAATGCCTTTTTATTTCCCTCAGTAATTACAAAGTCTTAACCCCTAAGCAGACCCACTCCCTCCTTTTCAGTTCATTAAAATGGGTTTAGAAGAAAGACTTTATTTGGAAAACAGTCACAGTTGAACGGCTTATAGCATGGAAAAAATCTCAGTGATCTTCCTGAGTTAAACAGAAATACAGGACAATGAGCATATGTGGGAAAAGCATTCCTCTGCTTGGGTGGGAAAGTGAGAAAGCACCTTCCTATGCTGTGAGGCATCACAGCTTAGAAAATGGCTGAGGATTTACAGAGTATGAATAATGGAAATAATTCTCTTAGAGATTAAAATATTGTTTTGCAAAGTCTGAGATTACTCCAAACTAATTTCTAAGACTGGAGAACACTGGGGAGAACCATGTATGTGAAAAAAGGAGACTGTCACACAGTCAGAAGCCCTGAATCAGGACTAACAGTGTTCAACCCTCACCTCCCCCACCAAATACTACTAGTAACTAAATCTGCTCATGATCAAACTTTTGTAGATATTTCTTTCCATATAGAAAAGGATCACAGAAGCTCTTTATCAGAACTAAATTTTACTTCTGAGGAAAAGACACCTCCCATTGAAAAAAAAAAAACATGCAAAAGATTTCGGCAAGAAGTGGGTTGAAACATAGTTGATGGACAGTTTTTTTGACCAATCACTTCTTGCAATTTTGCATATGAAAAGCAGCACAGGCGCGGGAAATATGGCTTTTGGTTTAGGTTTTTTTCTCTCAGAGAGATGGCTGGGCCAGGCCAGGCCCAGCCGGGCCCCCGCCAGGCTGGGCCAGGGCCTCTGCACCCTCCCCTCCCCTGGTGCCGGGGCACAGGCTTCCCAGGGCGCTGCCGGAGAACCCCCTCAGAGCCGCGGGCAGCTCAGAAACAACCACAAGCTGCTGCATAGCTGAGACGACCCAGAGCGGTGTCTAAGGACTGGCGGGCTCCCCTCCCCCTCCATGCGGCCCCACGTAGACCCAGCAAGAGCCAACAGAGCTTTCTGCAACCAACGCAGCCTACATCGAACTGAAAAAACCACCAAGCAGCCAGCCGCAGAAAGGGAAAGAGGCTTTTCTCCAACATAACACCAAAGAAAATGAGTTCTTCAACGTGGAGGCTTCAAGGTCAGAGAGAAAGAGAACGTGAATCACGTGAGACAAAGCTGAAAATGGCAACGGGAAAAGAGGGCGGAGTCACACCCAGCACAAAGCTTAAAAATAATTCTTGTAGGCCGTGGTAAAAACTGTAATATCACAAACTGTTCTTTCCTCTTTAATCCATTTAAAAAGACATGGGGGGATGAGAATTCTGTGTGCAGCCTGCGGAAAAAGTGGCCACACCAGGTCCCCTAGGAGCTGTAAGAGACTTTTAGAGATTTTGTGAAGAAGAGAGCCATTGCTTTTTAGGCTGGAATTTGCTTATCCTTAAAAAAAGAAACACACCATGTGTAGCCCGTGCTGGAAGTTGTGGGAAGACTGCAAGATTCATGGGAGAGATATTTTTCATAGCCCAGCAGCAGAATTCCGGGCGGATCTGTTGCTTTTTGGCAGTTTGGAAACCACGTGAAGCAAAAGAAATCTTTTTTCCTTAAATATTAGAGAGACTTTTAAGAACTATAATACTGACCAAAATCATAGTTTGTTATCCTTTGTGCGAGTTGGGTAAAAGGGGGAGATGCTGGAGGAAAAGGGGGTTTTGCTTTAATTTCTTATTATTTCTTTTTACCTTTAATACTGTCAGTAATAAATTTCTTCATATTTTTTAAAGTTTCAAGCCTGCTTTGCATTTCTCCAAATCCCTTATCTCACAGAAGGTAAGAAATGTGAACAAAACCACTACACAAGGTCTCACAACTACAGCTGGATACTAGATTTGATCTCAGGTTGCATTCATGAGGCTTTGAGAGGAGCCCAAGCTGACAAAATCATGATGTAAAACAAAATCAAAAAATGATTAAGGTTGGTATGACCTCTGGAGATGCCCTACACTCCCTGCTCAAGCAGGAACAGCACCACACCAGGGTGGTTCCCGCTGGGTTTCAATATCTCCATGGATTGAGATTCTACAATCTCTCCAGGCCAACCCATTCAAAGCTGGTCAGAACTGCCAGTGTCCTCAGTTACATGAATCAGGGACAATTATAGAAACTAAGAAGGTGCTATAGCATGAAGATTACTAACTGAACTTACTGTAATTAGCAAAGAGAAAAAAGGTAGTACGGAAATGAGAGAGGGAGAGTACATACACACACACACGCCATTAGGTTATTGTTTGGCAAAGGGACTTTTCTTCCCCCAGGGACTGATGCCTTCTTCAGCTACCTAGAAACAGAGACTAGACAGGAGTAAGGGAATAAAGGTAGGTATTTATTTGAAAGGCCTTCAAAGGTACACCCTGGGGAGCCAGAGGCTACTTCCAAATGGACCCCAAGATGGACGACAAGTCACGAGTTCTGCACACTTTTATAGGTTTGGTCCATTTGCATATCAGTATTAATTCACCAATTAAAACTTCAGCTCATGATGTAATTTCTTCAATTTCTCCACCTCTCTTGCAGCTATAGTTTACACCTTTGGGCCTGGGACAGTCTGAGTGTCCTTGAATAGCAAGCTCAGAGAAGCTTTGTTGTGTCTATCTGGCCTAAGAGAGCAGCTAACAAGCTACAAGAAACTTCAGAGTTACACACTAGGCAATACAGAATTTGAAAAGTATAAAAGTTAAAACCTAAGGCATCAGTACATTTTATCTATTTATGTAATCAGGAAACAGTCTGCCTGAGACTTGAAGAAAACACTGGGAAGGAAATTGGACGTTTCTCTCACTGACTGTAATTATGCAGCAATAAAATGAACATGACTGTTTTTAAAGAAAGTGACATGGCATAACATAAAATGTGTACTGTGTACCTTTGCCTATGTCCCAACACATAATCCCAACACAACTGAATCATTCCTATTATGTCAGCACTCTGAAAGCAGGGCTAAGGTATGGACAGGTGACTGTTTATTTCTGATACTGTACTAGCTCCTAAATCACTGACACAGTCTGCTAAGGAAAATTATATATTTGATAGTACTGAGTTCCCTGACAGGTCAATACAGAATTTATTGACCACACATTCAATACTTGCTGGTGGAGACACCTTTACTTCTCTTTGCCAAGTCCATTAATGTGAAGGGTTAGTGTCCTGACACAAGGCAATGATACTATATGGGTTTTAAACGTTAAATTAAATGTTACAGTGCATTACACCAGCTGAAATGACATGTCCTGCTTCTGTCTTAAAATGTGACTTATTTTGTAAAGTATGGCTCTGCTGAGAAGTTGCTTTATAAAATTCGTATCAGGTTTCCATATGACATTGTGATGACTGACTCGCATCATATTTCTCAAGCTACAGATGATTTTTTTCCCTCAACTTCCACCTTCGTTTTAACTGACAGTCCAGAAATTTTTTATGAATGCTGAGACTCAGGCAGATCTACCAAACCCTCACCCCCCACCACCCCACCACAGCTCAGCCAGGCAAGCCCTTGATGCAGATCCTCAGCTACAGCTTGAATAACATGGGGCTGAACAAGAGTGATTTAACAGCAATTTAGAAACTTATTTGTAAACAAAACAGCCTAGTGAGGCTGTGAATCCTCCTTTGTAATCAACCAAGCACCCTAATAACCCTCACCTGCATGTTTTAGTAAAGGCTTCTGCTTTAATTCACAATTCCACAGACTATTCTTCCTCTTTGGTCAGTGAGGAAGCTGGAGGTAATTTGAGAAAGTTGCTTTTTAGAAAGGAAGGGTTTTTCAAACTCTGCTATCTAATGCCCATTTCTGTTGGTAATTACCAAGCCAGAAATAGCATCCATGTGAAACCTGCGTACATTCAGAGGTTTTGAATGTGCATATGGAAATATTTTATTAAATGTTACTAATTAGAATATTTTTACAGATTAAGGTCATCACTTTCAGCTAATGAATGTATCCATATACCAATAGCAGGAATACATTCAGATTCTGTTATGAACCCATAGATTACTTGGATCAGTATTTTCAGCAGTAAAATTATAGCTCTGTCAGTTGCCTGTCTGCCACGGCTCAGAATGGGATCACACCCTGACAATACAATCCTCTAAGAAGATACAGCTGCATGCAATTTTAAAATTGGAATCATTTTTATTAATAATGTCTTTTTCAGATTTCACTCTGATCTCTGTAAACCAGTGAAACTCAGCTGAGTTCAAAGGGTTAAAACAGTATCAAACCAATAAAGTAGTGAGTCCAAAAGCCCTCACAATCTCCACGTCAGTTTTGACAGCCTACCATAAACATGTTACCATATTAATACTCTAAATAAATATTTGACCTTGTCAAGTCCCATAACTAAATGAAGTCTAAGGTATAGATTAATTGATGTATACAACTGATTTTCTACACAAGCTTTTGCATTTTTTTTTTCACAGAGAAGATAAGTTTGTAATTGATTAAACAATAATCTAACAGCAGAATGAGGCCTGACAGGACCAACGGTATTTAAAGAATCCAATGGGCTGTGGATGGATTTTTAAGCTTACTGAAAACCATGAGGTGAATGTCAAATTAACACACCTTTAATCTAATTTCTGACCTGGAAAAAACAGAGAGAGAAGGAGAACAACAGTAAATCAGTATTTTCTTTGTTGGTGGTGGTGGGGTTTTATACTTCTGGGGTAGTTAACAACATTTATTTAATTTAGTTATAAGGTCACCCTCCCCTGCCACAGCTGCTCAGAGGGGAGAGGGAAAAAAAAACATAATTGTTTTTTACATAGCTGTTTTTACTACAGTTGGTTTTCTACCCAGCTGGCTTTTGCGCGTTTGATTTTAAGAAAGTTCATTTTTACAAGTTTTTTTATAAGATTCATTTAATACAGCTGGGGTTGGTATAGCTGGATTTTTACATGAGTGGTTTTAGGTTATTTTTGTCCCCACAGTTTTTGTGCCCAGCATCATGCACGTGGGTTTTTTGTATCTCTGATTTGCCGTGCGGGACCTGGATATTTCCAGGGTCTCCATCCGCAGTTGTTAATTTTAATTGAACGAGTAAATCCTTTTCCAAAGTTTCTAGCTTTGTTCATAACAGATAATAAAGTAATGCTTTGACTCTCTAACATTAAAAATGTTGTTGGAAGGTTTTTGTTTTTCCCACAGTTTTGGTGACACTGTTTCTGGGAATACAGTGACTGGAGAAACATGAATCCTGTTGATAGTGACATTATTAAATTCTCTCAGTGTCAGTGGTGAGACACTGGCCCTGTGCAAGTCGAGTGCAGTGGGCTCCTGTCTTCCTTCCTTCTGCCTCTGGAGAGAAGTGGAAGGTACCTGGCACGTAACTCACCCACTGCCCATGCTCAGAAACCTGCAGCCTCCTCCAGTCCTAAGAGGACATTTTGACCCCCTGGTATGGATGGGTACATTTATGGCCAAACTCAGGCAGCTGGAACCTAGTCAGTATTTGTGAGAAACAAAACACACTCCTCTTTTTGAGTTGGTTTTTTTTTTAAATTATTTTTAATTTAATGAGGGACATTAAGGGACAAAGGTCACTAAATCAAAAATCACAGCACTTGGCGTGCTTGGCTCACAGCCAGAGGCACACCCCACTTACACAAACTTCCCAGGTATATTCTTTATCCTTATGCATATTACTAAATCGCAATGCATATGCATAGTTTTTCTCTGTGAACTAATTTACATTCTGTTTTTGAAGGGATTAGCATAGTTCTTCCCCTATGGACCTTTTAGAGCATGTGCATTATGATCATGAGGTTCTTCAGGGGTCTTCTCTGATGAAGGCTCAAGCTTCTTCACATCTGAAATGTTCAACTTTGTCTTCGGAGCATGCTCAATTATAGTGTTCCTAGTTTGTTTTTTTTTTAATCCATCCAGTTTGAACTCCTTTCACATTAGATGCATCTTGCTACTTCTCTTATCTACACTTGTCTATTTTTGAGATTATTCACCTGGCTTTTCATTTATTTAAGCATTAAATGATTAGTTAACCATATACTAGCTATTACATTGTATAGAAAGTTAAAGTTGTGATTCAAATTATATAGGTATAGAGAGTTGTAATTCAGATTATATAGGTATCTTATAACTCAAGATATATAAGTCTCTTGTAACTTTAACCTTAGTTATAATGTTAACTAGTAAATATCTGCATAGCAAAGTTATTCTTAACATGCACATAATTTCCTAACATATTCTAATACATAATATTTCTTACATTTCACTGTCTGTGAAAGCCAAGGCTATAACACTGTTTATCACAGTATTTCACTCAAGAATTAATGACAAAGTTAATGAGATTCCTCCAACCTTCCCATTTAATCTTTTTTCCTTCTTCTTCAAACTCACATGCATACTGAAATTTTCCTGTCAAAATCACAGAGTACCCTCTCATTAAAAGTTGGGATAATACAGGCATCCATTCATTTGGAATCAAAGAGCAGTGTTACATTTTGCAATAAAGCTTGCTAAATAATTTAAATGGGAAAAGAAAATCTTGCATTCTGCTCATGGGAAGTGAGAAGAGCAATGATTTGTAAAATGTAGATTTTGATTCCTGAATTAAATTATGTAGAACAGAAAACGGTCATGTTTGAAGAATGGGAAATTTTGTTTTAAAATACAATTCTCATTTTAAACTGTTATTTGCACATTTGAGACGCACTGAAAGGTGTTGCAATACACCTGATTAAAAAGCCATATATATCTGAACATCTGTATCTCACTCTTCATTTATTTTCTTGCTCAAAGAATGCTTAAAATATTTAAATGAACATCCAATCAGTAGATAAAATAGCAGTTGTCTGGTAAAGTTGTCTGGTCTGATCACTTATATGTACGGTTTGCAGCTGAATGACTTTCTGACAACACCTACTTTGTATAACCTACATCATTGTATCATAAATACAGTATGGTTTGGATTCTAAGGTATGTAACATTCAATTCAGCTGCCTCAGAGTGGGACACCACTGACTTTGTTCAAATGCTACTCTAGGAGATTCTCTGGATAAACTGGTAAATGAAACATTGGTCATAGCTGATAACTACAAACTATACATTGGGTAAAACAACTTATCATTCATTGCTATTAAGCAGGAGATAATAGCAGGCACTTCTGGACAGCCTTTCTTCTCTTATTGTTATAGACCAAAGACCCTTTCTTAAAGAAATGTCGTTTTTAACAGTAATGCACATTGGCTTCTGAGTTGTTTGTTTCTGTTTTCCCCACTGACTGCAGTTACTGCACCCTTTTTCAGAGTCACTGAGCACACACAAAAGTTTGCACTCTGGGTGGAGACAGATCCTGACACTGGCACCTCAACCGTTGCATGGCCAATCTCAGTCTCTTGTATCAGTCTCTGCCTCACATTTCAAATGCAGTAAAGAAGGGATAAATTTTTGCCAGATACCTCCCGGAAATATGAGAAATGCTTACAGATAAACAAAATTAGCCGTCATAGTAGTATCAACCAGGAGAACAAAGCATACTGATACTGAATAGAAATTCATAGTGCCAAACCAAAAACGTATTATGAGGAAACTTAACTGAGTCACTTTTTACAAGCATATAATCCTGACCTCTATGTTTAACAGTGTGTATGACAGTCTGACTATGAGGAATGCAGTGCCATACGTGAATTTACTTTAAAACCACTGAAACAAACATCAAAACAGGCTATTTCAGTTTGACTTGGGTAAATTTCCATACTTACTAAATTCAGTAGGCTCATGCATATTTTACATGTTTCAATGAAAGCCTGACATCTTTCATTTAATTTCTTCTAAGCCTACAGTAATGAAATGAGTCTTCTGCCAGAATTTTTCAGTCACTGGGTGACTAAATTGTAATACATAAAAGTTCGGAAAATAACTACCAAGAGAATTTACTTAGTTATCTAAAAGCTACACAGGAAATGAACAGACTAATCAAACTACTTCCTGCATGGAAGCATCCAAGGGAGATTATTTTTGCTTTTTGCACTAGAAAACAAAATGTTACTGAGCACTTGAGAAGGGTGAATACACTGGGCACCAACTCAAACCATTCTGCATCACCACATCCCAGGATGTCAGCTGTTTGCTCTTGTTTCCCTGCTAGAGGCGTCACAGGCATGGCAATTTAGAGCAGTCCATTTCAATCCTTTTCCATAATTCAAAGTACTCCATCCATTTAAAAGCATTCGCTCATGAAAATTTGTATTGAAAGCTTAAATATGCTCAATGGATAACAAAAATTAAAGAAGAATCACGTAATTTTCAAGCCAGAAACTTTTTCTTGCAACGTTCATCTTAAATGTAAGATAATACTTACAAAAAAATTATAATCTGAGCTCTGTTCCTCATTAAATAAAACAGTCCTTAAGTCCTTAAGTTTTTTATCTTTGTTGATTTTTAATTATGTATCTTAGTCACATTTGTCTGTAAAAGGACAGTGAGCAGTCTAGATCATTCCCAGTTCACAGCAATCCATCTCAAACACTTGTTTGCAGTATGGAGAGTTGTGAAAGTACAGCTTAGAAAATCACAGAGCTAAGATGAAACCCCTCATGGAGGGCTGAGGAAATGAAGAAGATTTAAGAATTAATATACTTTGCTTCATTTCAGTCCCATTCTGTCCTATCAGTTGTTTCCAGGGATATAGGAAAATCATCCAGCTGTAAACTAACAGAGCAAATTGACTTTCTAGGCATTGTTCACTACCACTCAGAGCTGTGTATGATCACCTGTGTCAGTGCACACCAAATCTCACTACAGCTAAAAAGCAATACCATCATATTTTAGGAGAATTCTTTCTGCTGTGACAGCAACATGGAGAGACAACATGCAGACAACAAAGATTTTGAAAAAGAAAAGGCTTTTGTAGAAGTTCTTTAAAGGTTCTTACAGCTTTTACAGTTCTCACTGAGTTTATTTTACCACAAAGCAATTCTGAAACAAAACAATCTCACAATCAGGTAAAGAAGTGGGAAGAAGGATCAATTGCACAATCTATGGAATACTTCTGGCAGCTATCACATATATAGAATTAATACAGTTTTTGCAGCAGATCAAAGAGTTACTCTCAAAGTGTCCTATTTCAAAACTGTGGACTTTGTAAAAGACTTTACATTACCTCTGCAAGTGTTTTTAAACTGATTGTTCACAGTGAATATGTAAGGGTAGAAAAATAAGTATTTTATAAATTCATCTTATTTATTTTTTTGATCTTCAGGGAAGATCAAGCCAAGACTGACTAGTTTGAATGAAACACAAGCCCTCTCATGAGATGGAATTTCTAGAAACAGGAATCAAAGCCAGTTTTTGACAGGCAAAAGTTGTTACTGAACTTCTGTTCATTTTATAGAGATAATTCTGAGATAGAAATAAATAAACAATACATGGGAGTCTGCTGACAGTCTCCAATTCCAACCTCTTTTCAGCTGCTGTACCAAGCATTTCAGATATTTGGCAATATTACAGCAGGGCTCACCTGCTGAAGACACTACAGATGATCTCCCCCAGAGTTAACCAGTAAACCCCACATTGTACTCAAGTCACACCATGAGGTGACATAAAATTGACATGTCAGGGATTCAAAAGCACCATTTAAAAACCCCCAACAAAACAACAACAACAAAACAAACCAACAAAAACTGCTAGAAAGTAAGATACAATCTTGAAAAACAGGATTGTGCTAGTAGCAAGGTTCTTGCATTTCAAATGCTCTCAGTTAAATAAAGTTTAAAAAATTTCCATGCTACTTCTCTGTTCTGTTCACTCTGATCGTGTTTGGGACCCTAAGTCTCAGAAAGCCCAGTACATGTTACTTGTTTTCTTGTTTTTCTCTACAGGAGCTCAAGGATATGCCAAAGGATTCTTTTCTTTTGTTCAGATCTTGGGTTTGGATTGTTCTTAGCCTCCTTTTATTTCAGCTTTCCTCTTGCAGCGCAGTTATCTATGGCCCTCCTGGATCCTGGTAAAGATGGAGCATAGTTCCAATATTACAAGGTAACTTTAATACTATTTGAGACAAAAATTTTTCTATTTTTTCTGCATTTTCTTTCTGTTTCTAAGAATAAATGACAGCTCATATTGTGCGTAGGTTCCTGCTCATGACAGTCTGGGCTGCTAACAGATTGCTAATCTGATAACTGGGCTATTAAAAGATCTTGAGGAGACGATTTCCTCTTGCTTTCCAACTACAATTTGGGGAACTTATTTCCCTGTATTGAGTCATTAATAGTATGAATTACTGTCACGGTACCTAAAAAGATTATGTTCCTTAAATCAGTTCCACACATTCAAAAAGTGCTCAATGTACTTCCTCACAATCCCTGCCATGGATGGGAACATACTGCGTTATCATACAGGGATGATATCCTAGAGTAGGGAGCCTTGTGTGGGAGAGGGAACCAAACCACACCAAGTTATGGTCAGAAGAAGTAAACATGAGCCAGGAAGCTGAGAGATGAACACAATATGGCACTGTCAAGTGTTCCTGTCTACTGGACATATATTTAGTGTCATATTTGCTAGAGTGACAGATACAGATGGAGGAGCCCATACAGACTGCAGCTGCAGATAGGAAAAAATACTAAGAAATTAACAGTTCTCTACTAGTTTAATATTACAGGAATATTGTTCTTAAATTGAGTTTGTATTATAAAGCATATTATCTGTTCTAACAAGGAAGAAAAGCTTCTAATAAGCCATTCCATCAGAGTTATCTTTTTTATATGAACATAGAGAGAAGTTACTTTCCACAACAAGAGAAAGTAATTATTCCTCAGTATTGAAATAGGTTACTACACACTTTCTTCTCATGCAAGACATACGAGCTTGGTGATAAAGCCATCTCAGCAAGCCTGGCGAACAGGCATATTTTTATATTCTAACAGATGTATTATTATATTCTCACTCATACTAAGATAATTCTTAGGGCCCCGGAAATGGGGTAGGATGCTTCTGTACTAGGTACTGTGGAAAAGGAAGATCCAGAAAACACTTTCTTTCTTAAAGCTGCACAGAATTGAAAGCCTATAGGATAAATACAGGATGGCATGACATCTTTTGGAACAAGGCAGTAAAGTAACCTATTTCTACCAGCCCCTGTTAGGCTGCTGGGGTCCCTTAGATGGAGCTCACAGCATTTGGTAACTGAGCTGTTACTGCTCCCTCTGATTGTCTGCTGTGTCCTCAGAGGGAAACAGGCATGGAATGTTTGAGCCACTCAGCTGCAACAAGAGCTAAAGGTCTCTCCTCTCATTCAGCTTCTGCACCAGCAGGAAAATTACGTATTTTCTGCCTCTCACTGTAACACAAGTGCACACCTATGCAGCAGACAGGAGAAGCCAGCTCTCCTCCCAGATTCCTGTGGCAGAATGGGCTGAGGGTAATCAGCCAGAGTATGAGTAGATGCCTCTTCACCCAGAGCTGATATTTAAACTGAAGAGTAGTCCCAAAAATGAGAACAAAACCAATGTCAAATCCCACTTACTTTGTAAAGTGCCCTCCTAAAATAAAACCAGTGAATCAAGAACTCACAGCTTTCATCCTAAACATATTTTGAGGAAGGTAAGTTTACACTGCTTAGAAAGTTAATTAATATAATGAACCAGGATAAGACATGCAGTTTGACTACTAAGTACTCGTGAGGCAGTTACTTCAATTAAGCAAAGATACTCATGTTAATAACTCAGTGATTCTCTCCACATCAAAAAAAACCAACTAGTATTACAAAATCTAAATTCTTCATTATTCCAGTTTATTTCTCCATTAGCTGACTCGGCCATGGCCAGTTAGATTTTTTTAAGCACCCAAGTGGTTTTTAAGCATGTATTTGAAGTTGACTGCTAGCTGCCTGGGGGCTGCACAGCGTCTTTACTGCAGGAGGTGTCCTAAAATAGGACTTGGCTGCAGTGTGCAGACTTCGCTGTCTCCCCTTCAAGGAGCAGGCTGCAGCCTGAGGGTTAGATAGCGAAGGCAGAGGTGAAGGGTGAGAGAGGGACTCTCTGCGTGGATTCCAACCCTTTACTTTGGTGGAGGGTCAGAGGTAGAAAAGCAAAAAATGATAGCTTACTTGGCTTTTTATATGGGGGCAAAGTGGGGCGGAGAATAGGTAACAGCCAATGAGATTTGGGCAACTGGGAGGTGACAAAGGGAAAGCAACCAATGGGACAAGCTTGGGGGAGGGTTCAACATACAACAACCAATGGAGTATCAAATAGAACAGAACTTTATAGCAAATATGAATATGCAGTGTGGGATATGAATAAACATGAGGGCATGAATAAAACTGAGTGGGGAAATACCAAACCAATGACTAAACTATATGCAAACTAAGTTCCCCAGGGGATCTTGGGGAGTCGCCATGACTCAGTGTTAGACTTCAGTATCTTGGGTGCTGGACCATCAGTCCTTTGCCTGAGTGGACGCTGTGGCTGTGGCTGCGGCCACATGCACTGCAGCATGTATTAAGGGAGAACAAATTATATTTATTCTAGGCAATATTACATCTGTAAGTTTTTTTATGAAATGCATGAATTGCTGAAATGTCAACATTTCTCTATGTGCTTTTGGTATTCTAAACCAAGCTATACTGCAGCAAGGAAGAAAACATTTTTTATTAACTCCTTCTCTGAAGATAATAACACAGCAAGTAAATCTAAGGAAGTGAACTAATAGTCTGTCAAATGATTTCATGAATAAGACATGGAGACAAGACAACCAGAAACTGACAGTGACTCAGTGGCAATGCTCAGACGAAAAAAGGTGAATTGGACAGGAGCACGCAACAAAATCTGTGCTAGGATTCTATGTGACAGATCATTATCTAAGAATAAAAATGTCTAATTCCATATCAAAGCATTTACAGACTGAAAGGATATTTTGTGAGCTGCATGAAACTTGGTGGGTTTTGAAATGAAAATAAATTCAAAAGAGTTACTTTTCAGACAACCATCTGGAGATGGAACTCAAAATACTACAAAATACAACAAAAAGACAAAAGAAACAAGAATAAGGTGCTACACAAGAAAAGCAACCAACTGTCATCAGGTTATTTTGCTATCTCTAGTCATGTTAACTAATAATTTAGTTTAACTAGACTGAGTGAGACAGCATTAATGGGTAAGAGAACATTCATAGCAAGATTATCAGAACACAGATAGGGTTGCAGACACTGAATATATAAATTTTCTCAGAAACAGACAAACTGTGGGTGAGATCCAGAAGTTAGAGGAGTCTGAGATTCTGACCAAATCCCACCAAAAATCAATTAAAAGCCTCACACTGACCTTAATGAACTCTGTCAAAACTAAATGATCTAATCTGATCTATGATCTATTAATCTATTAATTATCTATTAATGATCTATTTAAAAAGGAACATCTTTTAAAATATGTGCTTCAGAGTTCATCCAGCAGAGGAGAATAACATTCAAAGAGCACAGCAGAAAATAAGGAAGACTGCCTAAAGCATGTAGCATCTCCCATCTGGTTGGGTTACCATCCTGTGAGTGAGGACACACTTTGGACTGTAGGCAATGAACTGAATTTTGTCAAACTAAATGAGACACAGGAGAATTTGAGCAAAGACCTTTAGAACCAAGAGCATGAAGTATTATCTTCTCAGATAGAGCTGTATTGTTATGTAAGCAACATAAAGGACATAGCAGAAATGTTAGCAGAAAGGTTAATCTTAATGGAGCAAAACAAAGAACAACTTTAGAGCAGAAAAACCATAACATATACACAAAATCCATTGCTGCATCCACACTACTTTTTTAGTTTAACTCAGGAATGCACGTCTAAAACAAAAACTCCTGGTTCCTATAATCCAGCATGCTTTGGTGTGCATTGCAGAGTGCTCTCAGCTTGTACAAACCAGATTTCTTTGGCAGAAGACTTAAATTGTTGAGAAGCCTTGAGGAATTCAAACACTTCATAGTGCACATGCAGTTCATGGCATAGAGGAGACTCAGGTCAAGGGAAGATCCCCAAACACTCACAATGCCACATGGATCCTCAACACCACTATCAAACCATGCTCCCTGAGATGTTAATCACAGCCTACACATGAACAAATTATGTCTGGAGAATCTGCTCAACAGAAGGGACTCAGATTTGGATGTAGCAGAACAAAGTGAGGCAGCTGTTGAAACAGCAGGAAAAAGCCTCAACCTGAGTTTAGTTTCAGTTTGGTAGAAAGAATACAAGCAGAAATGCAACCAGAAAAAGAGCCTATTATAAACTGCAATATTAAAAAATAAACTCTCAGTCTGAAACAATGGAAAAATGTAACTGCATGTAATATCTCAAGAGATTAAACACATGCATCTTAGCTAGGCTTTTCCTTCATTTTGTTTCTCAGTGTAGGAACTGGGCAGTTAATTCTTAACACTAGTATGACTGGTTTATAGCTAAAAGCTATTTTCCTTGGTCTATATTAAATGGTGTTTACTTGAGAAGGTCAATAAAGAGAAAACTGAAGTATAAAAGAGATTTCTTATAGTGGAAAACAACCAGATATCATTGACAGTAATTTGCCCACTTATTGACTGTTTCAACCCAAAGGTCAAGGGATAAATGAACCATGAAACACTTAACTGTGGTGTTTGAAACTCAGATACTTCACACATTTAGTCCTGTATTAGTCTGTTGGAGTCTAAAGGTGAACAATATGTGAAATGGAAATGGCTTAGTTGCTCTAAGGTAGCAAGGGAAAAGATTTTGGTTTTGCCTTTTGTTTGTTGCTAATTCCTATGATAAACAATAGCACAGAAGTTAAGACTATTTTAAGCTGTACTTGCCAATAACCACTTGAAATTATTTTAGGTAAAGAGAGAATACAGAAAATAACATCACTGATTTCCAATAGATTTTGTCCCAGAAATACTGACTTATTTTTCCATTTCACTGCACTGGTAGACACATTAAATAAGTTTAAAGACTGCAGACATCTTTTATACCATATTAAAACCCTAAAAATTATTTGAAACTCTCAGAAACATCTTACTATATCAGTTTATTCCTTTATAAAGTTGGTATTATATGTATTATAGTCTCAGTAGACCATAGTGTTGGAAATAATGTTCATTGCAGTTCAGATCTTGTGCTACATTTGGTAATTTCTTCTTGCTCTGACTAGAAATTGGAGCTAGAGACTTTAAAAGTGGAGATGGTGTGGATTATTTTAAAATCAATGGCTTGCATCTGATCACAGGCATCTGATGAGAAGGGTGTCCAAATCTCTACTACAATGCACATCTTTGAGGGGGAAAAAAAAGAAAGGTAACCAAAATATAATAGCTAAAGTCTCTTACAGATTAATTGATTGTAGGATTATGCCTTAGGACCATTTTTACACCTCAACTTCATCTGCAGTATAGCCGTTCTTTAAAGAAAAAGGTAGTTCCTGCTGCAGAATGTCAGACCAGGTCTTCTTTTTGAGATAGTTGGATATTGAATAACAGTGTTTAGAAACAATCCCGTAACATCTGTGAGGTTTGCTCTGTGGCAGGTTGCCCCACAAGGAGTTTGTCATGGGTCCCAATTCTATGAAAGTCCAGCACTCTCACTGCTGCAACCCCCAGTCCCCCAAGAGCTTACAATGGAAATTTTCTTGGGTTTCGCAAAAAGGGGATATTTTGAAAACGTCCATTCTCTGAACAACTTCTCAATCATGACTATTTTCATTTTGGGTGAGGGGGGACTTCAGCTTTGTTTTAGGTATTGCTATCAGTCTTCTTCTATATAAAACATACCCTTAGAAACAACCAATTTTGCTTCATACTGTATTGGGTATGAAAAATTATTAAAATTAGGATAATTTCCTATGGAAATTTTGAACAGAAAAATGATAACATGTAACACTGAATATTTTCCACACTGGACAGTTGCTCAGGTGTATTAACCTAGACCTTACAGGGATGACCTTGCTGCATACTGCAGGCAGACTGCAACAGGGCCTGTCTAATTACTGCTACAGCATAATGACACATTTCTGAAGGGTGCTTGAGTTGCTTCTGTCCTTCAAACACTTACTGGGAAACACTATAAAAGATCTGCATTTAGTCTATGCCAAAGGCATTATGAAACCCGTATGTAACTCCTCAGGGATGAGTGTTTAGATAGCACTCTTAGGCTGGTTTGTATTGCTAGTCCATTTTATGTCCTGATGCTCTCTATAGGAACAATTTAGCTGATAGAATCAATGGAAAGAGTTACAAAACTGCTGACAACACAATGCAAAGCAGCAGTTCAAATAATTTAAGATGACAAAGGAAGGACTATGAGGGACTTAGCCATTGAAAATTACCAAATGTTTGTTGGCATTCAGTTTAGATGGCTACAAAGTTAGCTGAGGCATTTGAAACAGCAGTTGAAGGACACGGAGATTTTGGTAAATATCCAGTTTAAAAGCTAACTTTTAACAGTAATTGACTGTTACTAGGGAGCCATGTAGGATAGCGCTCTTTTTCTGTCTGAAAAAAACCCCAAAAACCTAACAAAAAACTGACAAACAAAACCAAAAAATCAGAAGAGGTATGTAATTTTTAGATGGTTTATGACTATTCAAAGGTATGGATAAAATATTAAGGATGATAAAATACTTTAACGGGGAAAAAGTAAAAGCAAGAACAAAATCAATGATTGGAAATTGCATTAATGATTTGAGGGTTAGCTTTGTTTTTCATTAGAGTTGTGAGAAATGGTAATTCTAATGCAAAGTGACATTTCAAGGAGCACAGCCTCATTGCCAACCCAGTAAAATCTTTTTCTAGCGCTGGAATCATTTAAGAAACATTAACTGCAGAAATTAGAATCTCTTACACAGAGAAAGGCAATGCATATCACAGGACTGATCTTTGTTTACTCACTGGTATCTAGATTAGAACTGAGATAAGAAACTAAAATTCTTGATAGAGTTTTGATTTGTTGGTTAGAAGTAGAATTTACTTCTTTAGAAAGTAAGACTTAATGGGCTGATTTGCATCATATGAATATAATCACAGAAAGCAGAATTTCAGCAATAAAACTCTAAAGCAGCCCTGATGATTTCTGACCAAATATTTGCTTTCTTGGGAAATGAAACTTTTCTGTTTATTTACAGGCTGACTTGCAGGTCACCATTTTGGAGAGGCTTCTTTGTCCCAACTGGCAAGTAATCACTGAGTTGTGTCCTAACACTGTTAGTCTCTGCAACATAAACCTCCAGCACAGCTATTCCTCAAGAATATCCTAAATCCTAAACTTTTCTGTCAAATGCTCAATAGTCCTTTCAGCATCTCTATGATAACCTGTGATAGCAATTTAAAAAAAAAAAAAATTCCGGAAGCTGCTAAATAGGCCACATTTTCTGTACCAAGAAAAGAAAAAAAAATACTACGATTTGAGGTGCTAAAGATGCCAATATATTACATAATGAATTTGGATTATTTCTTCAAAGAAATTTCTATAACGGATTGTGACTGTGCGTTGTTTTTAGCTGGATGATTTCTGAGGAGCCTATCAAAGTCAAACAACACAATTCCCATGAAATTCTCTGTCTTGCAGAATAGCTATGATGAAGTTAAAATTGACATAAGAGCTAAGAATATTTTGAGGGTTGATGAATATGGGCATTCATCAGATATCCAAGTGACTTTTTTTAGTTCAGAGACCCATCTTGACAAGTCTAAACGCACTCTTAACCTGCTCCTAACCCGGCAGCTGAAATTTGCTAGTAAGAGCTCACCGAGGAGTAAACCTACCCTCAAGCAGCCCCTCCTTTCTGAAGGGAGCCCAGAGAGGGGCTGTTGAGCACTTTGAAACATCCCCTTTTCTCTTCCTACTCAGGGGTTAAACTTACTCCTTATATGTGGCTGATATAGGAGGTTTTACTTCAACACTTACGTAAAATCCTGATTATCTGTGAGTAGAGAGTGCATCTGGACAATTCAGTGCTTTTAATAACCCAGCACATTACGTGGTAAGGAGCACTTTGTCCACTTATGGTTCTTTTCATGACGGAACATAAGGGATTGTGGCTTACTCGGGGAACAGCATCAGCTGATGAACACATATATTTATTTGAAATTTAAATAAATTCAGAGTTTCTTATGGTTAATCAAGCCGAGCCATACACATTTTCAGTGTTGCAAGTATTCCTGAAAGAGAAACGGGGCATGGGGCAAGACAGTGAAGGAAGCCCTTACAGATTCCTCCTCTCCATAGCTTGGCTTAAGCTCTCCTGGTATATACACTGAAAAGGGCATCATGTCCAAAAACATCTGCTAGGTTCAATGCCTTCATGCCAGCACGTATAATGCAACCTGAAACAAGATATTACAGCCAGAAGTCATACAACTTAGAATCAAATAGACTGGAACAAACTTCATTTTAAAATTAAAAAGAACAGTTCTGAGGACAAGAACAAAATCCTAGCCTGATGAGTTGAATAGGGGTTGTCAAAGGCCAAAGCAGTTATTGCTTTGTAATACAAGTTAGTTCCATGGTTAGATCTGTTCTAGAGTCTGTGGGCGGGTGCCCAGATGTTACAGTAAAGTCCAGTCTCTTAAGTGTTGGCAGCAGCAGCAGCGAAGATAATAGCAACAGCAGCAACAACTTAAAATGGTAAAGACGAAGCAGATGGATGGATTCTCAACTACTGAAACTAACACATTATATTTCTAAATTACACCCAATGAGAAATTAACATGACCCTCACCAGACCCCTTGCTCACCTATCCAGGTTAAGTTCTAATTTACGATGGTGGTCTTAATTCTTACATAAAACATATGAAGAATATTTCCATCTGTTCAATCTAGGAATGGTAAACTGTCCTAGCTTTGTTTTAGTTTCGTCTAGAACAGAGTTAACTTTTCTGTAGCTGGCTTGGCCCCTCCTGAGGTCTGAGGCTGGGATGAGGTGTCCCCACAGCCTCCCTGCTGGTCCACAGGTACAGGTTCCAGTGATCTGTTTCTTGGATCACAGCTAGGTTGAACAGTTCCAGAAGAAGAAGAAATTACCAGAGGATTTCCGTATGCAGTCCTGGGAAAAAACCTCTTGCCTCAGCTAACAAGTTAGCTAAAAGCAGGAATTTACTCTCTCCCACTGCAAGCAGAGCCAAGCAACATGAGGGAGTGTGCGTGTGAGTCCTTGAACACAAATTGCACTCAAGAATTCGCCTGGCTTCCCCCCGCTTTCCTCAGACCCAGCTTGAAGCTGCAGGACCCATTTCTGGGCATAAAGCAGACAATAGGGGAATATGGTACTATCATAAAATTACCCCAAGACAGAGGCTTAACAGGATGAACAGCCAAAATGGAGCAATAGGTGACGGATTACTGCCTTGACTATCTCTTGAACTGACCCCTAAATTATACTGATCAAGGGAGGCTTAGAGGGTCCGTGAATTCGTATAACTCACAAAACCTTGATGTTATAAATTTGAAACAACTCTTGGATTAAACCACAAAAAGGTAGTTTATTCCATAAAAGAACAATTAGAACAAGAACAGTAATTAATTTTAAAAGAAATTAACAACCAGGATCACAGAGATAAGAGACTCTAAAAGCCGAGCAGGCTATGTGCCTGAGGGCAGAGATCCAGCGACACTGGGTTTGCTTCAGCTAACCCAAAGCAAAAATCTTTTAATAAAATCTCTGAATAGAGATTTGGCCTGAAAACCACAGCATCAGGGTACACCCCAGGCTAATCCAGATGAAAAAAGCAGCTCCTCAGTCTGTGTTCGAACTTTTAAAGCCTCTGTTCCCTCCCAGATCTGCCCACAGTCCTCCCCCAGTCCGGCTTCTAAGGTCCCAGATGATTGGAGATGGTGTCCATGCGGTAATGTTCTTCTGCCAATGACTCGCTCTGCTAGGGGGTGGCTTTCAAGGGTGATGTTGTCTGCTTTTAGAAGTGGGAAAGTTTCTCATTAATATGCACGGTTGCTATGGAGTTGAGTTGCAGCTTATCAGCCACGGGTTAAAAAGTAACTTTTGGAGTGCTCTTTGTGAGGGGGGTTTCCTGCTACTGCCTCTGGAAAAGGGAATACTCGAAGGGGATTATTAAACATACAATTAGAACATGTGAACAGCAGCTAGTTCAATAAAGGAATAACAGGACTAAACATAGTGATTATTAACTTCATTAACAACTTCCAGTAATCTTTTCTAATTACATTTCAACCAATTAAACATGCAAAAGCCAATTTTTACAACTTTGTGAGTAACACTTGACAAAGCAGATTATTACAATTTAAGTGCTTTTAATTGTCATTTTTTGTGAAACGATTCTGGTTTCCGAAATAACTGGATTTTAACAGAGACAGTTTTGAACTATCTTTGGGAATCATTATACTGCTACTATATATGAAGATCTCTGTAGACATTTCTGTTTTCTTTTCACTTATCTGCCATACTTTTAAGGAGATTCTGCAGGATGGGATTTATTCCTTCTGCCTCTCAAAGTCTGCACTACCTTAACATGTTCATTAACATCAATATCCTTGTAATAATTCCATTAGAGAGAAGTTTTACATAATAAGTTTCAAAAATTAAATTTTTAGCCACATAGGAAGAAGCAGGACAAATTATGTTCAGTCTACTTATAAGACGTTCTGGTTTCTTCTCTCTTGCAAGAGGAGAATAAGAAATACAGGAAAATGAAAATACTATCCATCCTCAAGTTCATATAGTTTCAAACAAAAGCACCGTTTATCTTCAAAGAAGACAGCTTTGGATCCAAGCACTTTGAAACAGAAATGACCTAAAAGTGTGTGTGCTTCTTAGCGTACTAATTGCTCTGAATCTGAGCAATCCTGCTTAACTGTTCTGCTTGCCCAGTGCGTACACTTCATAGTTAAAACCCCCTAAAAAATCAGAAGGAGAATTCTAAGTTTCATTACCTTTCAGAAAAAATAGTATGCACTACTGACTTTCAGGTGCTATCATAAATGCTGCTGGGTTCTGCTTTTTCCTCCTGAACTAATTCATTCTCTTTCAATAAGTCCCTCTCCAGTAGGAGACAAAAATATTTAGCAAGAATGGAAGGAAGGTATATTTATTTTAGATGGTTGCTGGAGAATGGCAAATGGATGGTCAATATATTTTAGTTAAGTGTCTCTATTCACTTAATATGAACAAGTTTCATCTGAATATTAGAACTGCTAAAGGAGATGTTAAAAAACAACTTTTGAAAGTTCAAGGGGAAAAAACCAGGATGGGTTGCGTTTTTTAATGCTTTTTAAAAGACTTCTCACAGTTGGCAGACTTTCCCCTAATATGTACCTCTTGAAAATGCATTGAATCAATTTTAATTAATTTTGTAAATTCTTTCAAGGAGTTACATGTATATCTGTCAGAAATTTAATATAAAAAGGACTAGAAAAGTAGATTTACGTTTTTCACGCACAAGCTCACAGAGTCCAAAGCAGATAAATTTTCCTCCCTACTGCCTGTACCTGAGAAATATCAGGCACTGATAAAATGGAGCTCTTGTTGCAAGCATCCATTAAAGACTCTCAGGTTCTCCTCGCTGCCACACACCACCGCCCCATACCTTTTTTCCTTCCCCTAAATCAATTAACATTATGATAATTTTGTTCCTGACTCCTCTTTTTGACTTGATGAAGCTGGCTTTCTAATCAGGAAGGGTAAACTTAAAAGTTAAGTGCAATCAGGGATTATTACTCAAGAAGCAATTATGAGAAGTATTTAAAGATAACAACTAATGCTGTACTAGTATAAAAAGCAAACACCTTTGAAACAAACCAAATGAATTACCCTATCATTCTTTACTTTGATTTAACACACAAATAACCTAAAAATGGGATGATATGCTCCTATCTTATCCTCATCTTATAATAGGAAACATTTTTGAGAGGGCTATTTAACCACAGAAAATCTTCATGAAATCTGATATTGTTATTTATTTTGACAGCCTACATAGAAAGCAGAGACTGGACAGAACTGGAAACTTAACTTCCCAGTAATTTGCTGTGTTTCAGACCAAGTGTGGATGTAATTTGATTGATGAAAAGTGAAGAACAAACTCTTGATGTGGTATATGCACACTGCCCCTGTTCTATCAATGCTGGTTGTCAGCTCTACAACAGAACACACACAGCAGGAAATGACAGTAAATGATGTTCTGAACATCAGAGAGAAGAGCTTTGGTTTTGTACTTATAAGAAATTCAGATAAAGACTTTTTCAGACAAGGTCACAAAATACTGTGTTTATAATATATTCAGAAGCATCTCTCCATTACACATGGAAATGGAACAAAGAAGACAGATGCATTTTCTTCTGCTGCTCCCAAAAATCTTTAAAAATCATTCAAATCCACTTAATTTTTTTTTTTATTTTTAATGAAAGTTACGGGATATGAATCTATGGGAATTTAACTTTTGGTATTGTTAGTCCTCTCTCACCCTAGAGATTGGACATTCTAGTTACAGTACAATTCCCATGATCTACTACAGGATTTCAGCCATAAGGGAATATAAACACATCATGGGATATGTACTCTAGATATACAAATGGCTCCTCAAGGAAAATCTGGATCTCACAAGACCTGGAAGTACAAATTTTACCAGGTGCCTACAGGAACTTTACAGAAACCAGTGAAATTAAGTTATTATGAGATTTATGAGAATATGATAATATTGTCTAGTGAAAGAGAGAATTCCACTGAAGTGGAACCATTCCACAGAAATTCACCTATTAAAAGAGTCATACAAAAATACTTCAGTGGAGGAAGAGGCTTCACTGAAAAATGTTCACATTATCACCCTTGGAATTACTTAAAGCCTCTGTTTAAAAATTCTCAAAGAACGAGCTCCACCACTAGGACATCAACAGAAGTAAAAGATGAGACAAGTTTGCCTGTTCAGGGCTTTGGGAAGGAACACTGTTTTCAGATACAACGTGTTAAATTGTGTGGCAGAGTTCAATTTCCATCTTCTCTGTAGGTGCTGACTGCACATGAACTTGCGACAAACAAGCTGACAAAATGACAGCATTTCAGAGTATTTAAAGAATTATTTCCATGTCCTTCCAGTATTCAACTTGGTAGCTCTGAGTCCCTGGACAAAACATGTGCATTGCCGAGTCACTGTGTTGTGACAGGTGACAGGAGTGGATTGTTAAGTGCTGCATGAGCAATAGATACAATCTCACAAATGCAGAAAGAATAGTCTGTTTAGGTGTAGCCTTATAGCACACAAATAACAATTTCTGGTTTCCTTATTCTTCCCCTTCTCTGCTGGGGCCGGAGCAGCAAGGTTGTGCTGGTGCCCCCTGCTCCTGCCAGGGCACCGCCACCACCGCACTGCTCTGTCCAGCCCACATGTGCCTCCCACCTCTCCCTGCTCCCAGCAGCCCTGGGGCACCAGCAGAGAGCTCTGCAACATGGGAATTTATGCAAGGAGCTGCTCCCTACCGAGAAGCAAGCAAGCTGTGGACTATTTCTGACATGCACAGAGATGAGTTTAATTTGTGTTTGTGAAGGCAGGTGCTCAGACATCGAGGGTTGCCTCTATGCCCTACCACTTGGAACTGAGACGTTCAGATTATTCTGCATTTCCACATTTGCTTCTGATATATTTCCGTTAAGTATATTTTTCATAAAACATCCACAAAGAGAAAACTAATTAGAACTTGTTTTTAGGATTAGCTATTATTCTAAGTGGCAACAGAATAAAAAATGTAAAGATTCTAAAAATATATCAGTACATTAACAGAAGTTGCTCATTGCTTTGTATCTTAGCAACAATACCTGTTTGCAAATCAAGCAATACAGACTGTATAAAAAGCTGCAGAAGTCCAAACTTTCCACTTGAAACAAATAAAATAAAATGAAACAATTTGTAAAACGACTTCTTCCCACACATAATAATTAAATGAAAAGTCTAAAGAACTTTCCTGCTCTATTTCTGAATCAGTTTGCAAGCCTCAGGATCATAAGTATCTGTTGTGTGGTTCTAAAACTTCAGGCGAAATCTAGGATCTCTGAAAAGTACTTTTTAAGTATCTTTTAAAGTTTCAGATGCTCCTGTTGAAATACTTTATCTAGGAAATTATGAAAACATGAATGGAAAAATATTGATCATTTCGACTGGAGTTATACTTTACACTTATATCATACCAGACAAATAATTAACAACCCATTACATCTAAAGACAGGGCTAAAATCATACATTACCATATAATTTTCAATCTGAGTAATTGTATTTGTTTTGGGCCCTTTGGGGAATCAGAATGTGAAGTTCTTCCTCCCTATTTCAATTATAGATATAACACAAGTAAATTAAGCAAGTCAATATTCTCATAAGTCAATTCCATATATGCCAATGTCTGCTCAGAAGTTTTAAATAATAATCTATGCATAGCAAGGAACACTTGGGATTTGGTTTTGATCTGCTGCTGTTTGTAGGGTTTTTTTTTATTTAGTGGGGTTTTTTGCCACACAAATTTACATGGATTAACATTTATTTGAAAGAATTTTATACTCTATGATCATTCCATGTTTACCTCATTTTCAAAATCTTTCCTATTCATTTCAGGACTTATGTAACCTATTTATTTCTTTCAAACATTGAGGCATCTTGCAAACCGAGGAATATAAACCACCTTGGTGCCATTCATATTTTATGACACTTATATTGGAATCTCTGTGCTGTCTTATCCTCCATTACTTCTTTTATATGTAGTCATAAGACAATAAAAACTAAAGGCAATTGCCATGGCTCCATGACAAAAACAGAGACTCACAGATTTAATTATGCCAAAAATGTGAATATAAGCAGAAAAGATTAGGCAATGATCTCTGTTGTCAGCAATAATTTTAGCAGCACAACAAGGTAAGGGCAAGATCCATGGTTAGTCTGTCTAATGTCTTTCAAGGACCTTGGGGATTTTATTTGGATTCCTGCTGAAGTTTAACACAAAGAACATAGAAAAAATTCCTTCTCTCAGATTTTGCTTCCTTACTTCGGGATTCTTGAATTTTTGGTGATTTAACAAAGCTGTTACCATTGGGTAGAGATAGGAAGAAAATAAAGGGACAAAGGGTGTTAGTTATGAAGCTTGTTTGGTGCACAGTCCAGCTCTTTCAGTTATGGTTGGATGAGCACCTTTAAAAAAAAAAAAATCTTGCATATACTTGCAGCTGTTTATTCTCTGTCCAGAAGAGGTTTTCTTGAACTAGTCCATTATAAACCCAATTTGAGTTAAATAACTGTCCTATCAAGGCCTTTCCTTGCATCTCTCCCATCCTCAGAGGAGTTGCTCGCCATGATTTTAAGAGGGGCTGAGAAATCGACTTCCCCGGCATTGCAGCAGCAGGAAGCTCACACTGTTCCCTGCTGTCAAACGCTTCCAGACAAATCAGCAGCAACATCCAATAATTAAAGCCACATTTTAAGATTTCTGTTACTGAGAGCCCCAAGTGCAAGTACTCCATCTCATCCACCTGAACTTTACCCCCAGGGAGAAAGCAAAGGGAATTCCTCTCCAGTACAGGCATGTTCTCTGTGTCACTGCCACTGTGGCTTTCTGACCCTGCAGGAGAAGCTCTCATTGTTACAGACCTCTATATTATTCCCTTCCTGGAAGAAGAATTAGTATATTAATGTTTTGCAATGTCACCTCTCCTTTGATTTGTAAGTGTATACATAATTACACCAAATCCTAATTCATCTCTACAGCAAATTTACTCATTTTAGATGTTAATTTTAGCCAAATTCTAATAGATTACAATCTAGAAAACAATAGTTTTCACATCTTCCCAGAAGGAATAAATTAACTGCTTGTAAATCATTATTTGCAGGTCTCCAATGATCAAGGTTGTCAGCCTAATGTGATTTTAAACCAATTAGGATTTGATCATTTGTTCATTCATACCAGTAACAATAACATGAGCATAGTAAGAACTGATATTAAAATATCAGCTTTCAATTGAAAGAGAAAGATTGCAGATTTCTCTACTTCATGTACCATTTCCCAGCAGCTGCAGCATATGGACCGTTAAGTTAAAAGAGTTCATTTTAAACACAACTGGCAAGCTGTGACTGATGCACTTGACTGGCAATGAAATGCACCTAAAAACCTCCAGTAGGTTTTAAACCTGTCCTCTGCTCAATCTGTATCTGTAAGCTTCTTTCATTTCTGTGGTGATGTCTTATTTGTATATCACACTACCTTTTGGACCAAAGTTGTCATGCATTGTATGTTTTACATTCTAGGCCAACAGAACATCTACAGCCACATAATACAAAAATGCTGAATTATAGCCACATATTTATATTTATATTCACATTCACTTGTTCTGCAGTAGTTTGTGATTCCTTGAACAGACACAATGAAGTGCTTGGGTTTTCCCAGCAGTTTCCAATATTCATCCCCCTGTGCAGTTTCATACAGACATTGTTTGAAGACCAAGTAGGCCTAGTGATCTTCACCAGCTAGACTGAGGAACTTGACAAAAAAAATTAGTTTTTATTCATTTCCCTCTTCTGTTCAGCTTTAGAACCTTAAGGAACCTTAAACTAGCTTGAAAATTCACCCGATTTCTTCCACTCAGCCCCACAAAGTGTTGCAGCCAAGCTTAATGCTTCATTTGTATTCAAAACCTAATGAGAAAAATTACTTGAAAAGTAGATGTGACATTTCTTTTAAACACTATCATAACAAGCCAGATGATACATTCACCTGCTGCTCATGCATGACAACAGTGAATTAGGAGAAGATACAGATTTGTTAAGGAACATTTAATTGCCATGGGACTAAAGGTGTCTTGGTTTTTATGTTCCAGTATTTCTAAGGCTGTACCCATTAAATGCAAATGAGTAAGAAAGCAGTCTTGATAGATAGAGAGGGAAAAAGGATGCATGTTTTATGTCCTTATTGAATTTCAATACTGTATGAGGTCTGACCCTTTCTCTCCCCTGGGTCCATGGCTGTGATGCTATTTGCCTGCTTAATTTTCAGCCTGTTTCTTGAGAAATGCTGTTCAGCAGCTTTTCCCACTGGCTGAGGATTCATTCAGAGCCATCCCCAGGCTCTCCACTCCACACTGTCTTTGAGCCATTTTCTATGCATATGATTTTTTTGTAACACACAAGAAAATTTCACATAAAAAAAGAAGCCCAAAACAAAAAACCTTCTTGAATAACTCGGGGCACATGTATGCTCACTGTGAACAATTATGGTAATTTAATGATAAACCTAATGAAGAAGGATAAATACTTGACCCCTTACCCTGCTCTTTTAGAGGAGGACAAGCTGAGATTAAAGAGTTAAATAGTTTGACAAAGGCACCTAGCAACACATGTATGTTCCAGGGCTCTCTATGTAACCAGTCCTACCCATTAATCATTATGACTTTGGGTTCTGAAGGAAGAGAAAGAAAAGAAAAGCACTTTTAATCTAAACTTGTTTTCATTCCGTCTTTCTTAAGAAGAGAGATACGTCTGAAGAGAGAACACTTCTCTGACCAGCTGAGCTGCCACAATGAAGAAGACACTCTCAAAATCTTTCTTAACTAATGAGTATATGAATTGAGGGAAGACTTTGGGCTGAGAGTCGCCACTGAAACAATGACTGACTGTAAACCAACAGGACAAGTTCCTCAGATGATATAAAATCACAGTAGCACCATCTGCCACTCAGTGAGTCCTTGTGGATTTGAACTGCCTGGCCTGGGGAAAACTGCACTCTCCTGTCCACTACTTGTTAAAACCTCAAGTTTCTCATAATAACTTTAAAAACTGCATTTTATTTTTAATCTCTCAGTCCTCAGTTGTCTTGAGAGCATTTCTCTAAATTATAAATGTAGTGGTATTTCTTAGTTGGCTTACCCTTAAGAGTATTTTATTCTTCTCAGAAATATACTGAGACAAATACACTGAGGAAAACTGATAATCTAACATCAGCCAAATCATGACAGTTGGAATCACTGATAGCAAATGCCTTGGAGCATGAGTTGAAAAAGTATTCATTTTCCTTTTTACATTAGATACAACACCCTCAATGGTAGCAAATAGGAATAAAATCTTAGAACAGCTCATTGTCAGTTTGGAAGGATGAGCAGCATTAGAAGTTCTTGGTGTTCATTACAGCAGATTCTGACTGCTACTGCCAAAGCTTTTGTAAGGACACCCTGCTGATATCTTTTGATAGTGACAAATTAAAATCATGGTCATGCAAAGACATGGACACAAAATCAAACATTTCGCCTGGTTAGTCACAACTTTCATTCCAGTTTCCTCTCAAACCTCTCTCACCAGAGGAAATAAAAGCATATTTGCCACCCCCATTTTGAACAAGAACGTAGTAACATTCTTTAAAAAGCCCTTTGAGGACCTCTTTCACTTGGCTATTTTCAAACTTATTTAGCCATTAAAATGCATGTTTACTAGAATCTACTTGACATTTCTAAAGGTGTTCTTTTCCTCCAAACTAACACCAGAATGGAGGCTGATAGCACTCTTTCTTAGGCAAACAAGGATCTGGCATATAAGAAATAAAACTGTGCTATTAAATATGTAAGTAGATAACATATTACATCTGAGTTTCATGACTTGACCCATGTGTTGTTCCCTACCATACCCAGAGTCAGATAAATAATATTTTATGATTCTGTGCAAGTGAAAAGGTAATATCATTTTTATTTATTGCTAATGAAGCCACTAACACAGTTATCTTCAGGCAAAGGAAAGACTGTGCT
>WEIT01016956.1:1150-14915 GCA_013389985.1 Dryoscopus gambensis
CAGGATCAGGGTGACTGGGGTGGGGCTGGGGGCCGGCTGGGAGGTTTGGGGTCTCCGTGGGTGGGTGAGCGAGGGAGGGCAGCTGCAGTTTGGGGGGCTCAGGGGAGGTTTGAGGGGGGGCTGAGTGCTGTCTCTCAGCCTGTGCCCTGACCCACAGCCCCCTCCCAGCTCCCCCAGCCCCAGAGGCAGAGAGCCAGGCAGGTAACGTGTGTAATCCAGATATATTTATAGGATTATTTTCCGAGATTAGCACAGGATATTAGAAAGGTTATAAAGTCACATCGACGGTCGTTGGCTCCCTTTTATGTACAGACAAAAACACAGCACAACAACACAGCCCAGCCTCTGCCCCCCGGCCTCTCCAGAGCTCCCCAAAATATGGCTTTCGTGTCTATTGAGAGTTCAGTGCCGGCCGGGAAGCGGCCGCGGCCTCCCAGGGGGTCCCGAATCCTCCTGGGATCCTCCCGGTAACCTCCCGGCCCAGCCCTGTGACTACCCCACACGCGGGGCCACCACCGAGGACCCCCCCAAGGACGGGGTGGTGCCCCGGGCTCTCCCAGACACCGCCCCTGCCACCTCGGTGTCACCCGCCCTCGGTATCACCCCACCCGCGGCAGCTCCTGGAGCTACGACACGGCGTCCCCACGCCCCGAGGGGGCGAGGACAGGGGTGATACCCCACAACTGTCCCCCCCCACATCACCCGGACGCCCTCGGGCCACCCAACACCCGCTCCTCCTCCCACGTGTGACACGGGGTGAGCGCCACCCCCCCGGTGACCCCAAAAGGGCCTTTGCCACCAACACCCCGCCCCGGACGGGGTCACCAGGGCCCCGGTCTCCCCAGGTGGCTTCTCCACCGCGATGTGGAGTGTCCCGGTCACAGCTTCCACCCGGAATCCTCCCGAGTCGGGAGGGTCCCCGCCACCCCACGGCCTCTCCCTGCTCACACCGGGGGCACTGGTGACACCGCCACCCCCGGCTGTGGCACAAATCCCCTCCGCTGCTCCCGCCTCCGCCGGCCTCGGGTGGGGTCTCCGCCCGCTCCCAGCCCCTGTCACCGCCAGGGCCACGGCTCAGCCTCTCTCTGCCACCTCAGCAGGTCCCCAGGCCCCGCCGGGTGACACCGGGCCTGTCCCCCACTGCCACCTCCACAGCTCCCCGGGCTGTCCTGCCACACCCCGCACCTCAAAACCACCACGGAACCTCAAAACCACCCAATCCGCGCTGTTCTCCCCGGCCCCGGCCCTTGGAGCAGCTCCGGAGCAGCGAGACACTGAATTCCGAGAGGGAAGACCCTCCCTTGTCCCTGTCCCTGTCCCCTCCCTGCCCCAGGGACCCCTCACCCCTCTCCCCTCCCAGTTCCCGGCGCTGGGGCTCTGCCTGGGCTCCTGCAGCCCCCGAGGAGATGGAATCGGACCGAGAGCACGCCCGGGTGTTTTTATCCGCGGGAGGGACTCGCTCCTGGGGACCTCGGTGACGGCGTCGGGATTCGTCCCCCAGCCCCAGCTCGGAGCCACCCCGGGGGCTCCAGGCCCACGTCCCCCACTCCGAGAGAGGTGGGAAGGGAGGAAAAGCACCCCAAAAACCCAGCGAAGGGAACCTCAGAGGCTCCGGGTGCTGCTCCCTCCCAGCGCTGACTCAGCTGCTGCCGCACGGCCGAGCCCGGTCACATCCGCGGCGGNTGCTTCCAGCCCCGTTCTCCCTCCACCTCCCGGGTGAGGTTTCCCACACCCGAGGACTTTCACTCCTGCCTGAAGGGCCCCCCTCGTCCCCCCGACCACCCCAAATCCACGGGGTGATCTCCCAGGTGAGGCCACCCCCTCCCGAAGGGCTCCAGACCACCCCAAATGCCCGCGGTGCCCGGCCCGAGGGCGGCTCCTGCAGCCTCCTGGCGATGCAGGCCGGGATGTGGGATCCCGGGAAACCTCGTCCCAAGGCTGGGGGTGCCCCGAGGCTGCCGGGGGGAGCAGCCCCATCCCGGGGGGGCCAGGCTGGGGCCGTGCTGCTGGAGAGGTCACGAAAGGTGTTTGGTTTGGAATTGGAAGTGATGGGGAAAGAGGAGGAGGAAGGGCAAGGAGGAAGGATGAGCCCCCCCCCCACCCTCTCCGAGCCTCTGTGGGGACCCCCGAAGTCCCCAGACCCCAAATCCGGTTGTTTTGGCCGCTGTTGGTTGGGGCTCTCGGAGCCAAGAGGAAAATCAGCCCTTTCCAAGCTCACCCCTGCCCTGGGAAGGGGCTGGGGAGGGAAGGGGGGGCAGAGAGAGCCCGGCAGAGCCCCAGCCCTGCTCTGGGGGTCCCGGGGAAAGCAGCCCCAGGGGTCCCACCCCTGCACTGAACATCTCAATAGATGGTTCAAATTGGCATTTCCAATCCGAGAATTTAGGGGGGAAAAAAAGAAAAAAAAAAACCGGGGCCTTTTCCTCTGGATTCCCCCAAAAATAAACCTTAAACCTCAGCCCTCCCCCCCCCCACGCTGGGGTGGGCCCGGGGAGCTGTGGGGGGCTCCCGGTGCCTCCGGGGGTCCCACCCTGGACTGTCACCCCCCCCTTTTCACACACTGACTGCACGAGGACAGCTCTGCTCCCGCATGGACACTGCTCCACAAGAACCACCAAGGATAAAACCGGGCCGGGCCCGCAGCTGGACTCACTCCCAGCCCCGGGGCTGGGGGACAACGGGGACAACCCAGCTCGGCCCCGGGGGGAGCCCAGAGCCGATTTTATCCTTGGAATGTCAAACAAACCGAAACGGAGAGAAACGAAGGGAAGAGCTACATCGACCCCAGCCCAACACCCCCAGCCAAGGGCCCGAAGCAAAGAGCAGCCACGAAACCGAAGCGGAAAGGTCCGAAGGAGGAAGGAAGAAGTCGCTCACTCACGGCTTGGTCTGTGGGGTCGGGGCGTGGGGGATGGAGGTGCAAGCAAGCAAACGGGGCCGGGGCTCTCGCTGTGGCAGCGAACGATTTGTACAAGGTTCAAGAGGCGTCGGCAGCGCCTCGAGGCCGGTGGCTCTCCCTGCTCTCTGTCCCGCCATCCCTCTGTCCGTCCGTCCGCCCGTGCCGGGCGCCAGAGAAAATCTGTTGGGTTTTGTGGGGTTTGTGGTCTGGTTGCCGTTGCCATCGGGGTTCTCTTGGCTCCATGTTTCGCTCGCTCTCTCTCTCTTCTCTCTGAAGCCCTTTAGATGAAATATTCCTTCTTGTCGTCGCCACCGGCCTGGCCGCCCTCGGCGTTGATGATGGCGGTGTCGGCGTCCGGAGCGTCGTCTGAGCCCTTGGCCTCGTGGGTCAGGTATGTGCCTGGAGGGGGGGACAGGGCTGGGGGTCACGGGGGGCTCTGCCAGCTCCCCCTCCCACACCGGCGCGGGGAGGTCGGGCTGCCTGGAGGGCTCCGCTGGGCTCGGCTGCAATGGAAGAGTCACCGGGACGGGACGGGATGGGATGGACACTCACTGGGGGTGCTCCAGGCGTCTGTAGCAGTGTCCACTCGTGGACTGACCACTGCCCGTCAGGCTCCTGCCCTCCCACACCCAGCCCTCCCGGCAGAGCGGGGGGTCCCGGCTGCCCCCGGAGCAGGGTGGGGGGCTCTACTCACACATCACCTCAGGGGGTGGCCGATGGCGGGGTGGCACCGTGTCCCCGGGGCTTGGGCACAAACCTGCCGGGCATGAAAAGGGCAGGTGGAGGGAAAGGAGGAGGAGGAAGGCGCAGGGAGCAGCGGGGAGAGGGAGGAGGTGGTGGGGAGACGGGGACAGGGATGATCCCGGGACGGTGGGCGCGGAGCAGGGACGGAGAACGGGGCGGGAGCTGCCTCCCCCTGACATTCCCGACATCCCCACGCCGGGCGGGACCCCCAGCCCTGGGGAGGCTCCGCTGCTTCCTCTCAGCGCTCGGGCAGGGCTGCAGGACGGGGAGCTGCCTCCCTCCTCCCCTCGCTGCCCCCCAGGCCGTACCTTTGTGCCTGATCAGGTAATGTCCCAGCACGATGAGCAGGCTGAGCAGCAGGAAGACGATGACGGCCACCACGCCGCCGATCATGGCGTGGTACGTGCTGGAGGTCGAGGGCACCGGGCTGGCGTCTGCCCAGGCAGGGGGGGAGAAAAGAGAGAAGGAGCTGAGAGCCTGCAGGGGTGGGGCGGAGGTTGCCACTCCCCCCGGGGGCTCCGTCCTGGGCCAGCAGCTGCAGCCTGCTCCGGATCCTGGCAGCGAGAACGGGGAAGGCAGCGGGGGAAGCGAAGGGGGAAATCCCATCCTCCACAGTGGGGTTTTGGCCCCAGGAAGGGAGCACGAGCAGGTTTGGGTGGAAGGGGACGCGCACAGAGGTGACGGCACCCCGAGGACAGCGGGGGCCCAAAGCTGGTCCCGAGTCCGGGATCCGCGCTGGGATCCTGCATCAGCCCTGGGGCACGGCGACAAATCCTCCTCCCGCTGTGCCCCCTCAGCTCAGGGTGGGGACAGAGCCACACAGGGGAGGACAGGGCACACAGGGGAGGCAGCAGGACAGAGGGACAACACATGACACGGACACACAGGACAGCTCAGGGCGCTGCTGCCACGACCCGGGGCTCCTCCTGGGAAACGCCAAAATCCACGCACAGAATCCACACAAAATCCACCGAGGGAGCGGAGCCGGGCCAGGCACCCGGCAGGGCTGTCCCCAGGCCGGGCCCGGGTCACCGTCCTCCTGTGGAGCTCCTGCGGAGCTCTTCCGGCCGGGCTGGGGAGCAGCGGGTCCACAAAGAGACAGAAAAGGAGCTTACGGTACCTTGGATGGGAGCTGGAGTGAAGGATGGAGCGGAGGCCATGGAAGCATGAGAGATGGGCTGGGAAGGGCCCGGCGGAGGGGCTGGAGTGGAGTGAACGTGTGGGGTGGGGAGCTGGGGAACATCTGGGGAGGACAACAGAAACACAGGACACCAATCAACGCCGGGAGGGGCGGTGACAGCGAGGTGACAGAGCCCGGCGGGGCGGGACCCTCGGCGGGTCCGTCCGTCTGTGACCCCGCGGGTGCCGCTGCTCTGCTCCTGCCACCGGCCTTTGGGACGCCGTGACCATCTTCCCCCACGTCCTGTCCTGTCCTGGTGACCCCTGAGGGACCCTGGGGAAGCGTCACCCACCACCAGGTGCCACCTGGGCATGCCCTCGGCGACCAGGGCCGGGTGCCTGGCACCGAGGTGGACAGGCTGGAGGGCTCAGCTGGGCTCGGGGGTGGCTCTCCGGGCCTGGGACACGAGTGGCTTTAGGGACAGAAGCGGGGGCTCCACGCAGGGAACCGAGCCTGGACACGGGGCTCGTGCGCTGTGACAGCAGCGGCGACACCAGGCGGGCGAGGGACAGCGGGTGCCACCGGCCGTGGGCAGCACCTGGGTGGGCGCAGAGGGCTCTGGGTGCTCACAGGACACCACACGGGGGACGGGGGGGACACACGAGGGGTGACTGAGGGAGGGGACACAGGGGACAAAGTGCCTGAGGTGCCACCGCTGGCGCCGCGCTGCAGGGGAAGGAGCGGCCGGGAGGGAGGAAAGGGAGCCGGGACAGGGCTGGGGGGGAGATGGAGAGAGGCGGGAGGAGAGCAGGAGCGAATCCAGGGGAAACCGCAGGGAAATGGGATCACAGCGGGCGGGGAAGGGCCGGGGAGGGCACCGGGAGCCGGGGAGGCAGCCGGGGGTGGGCACTGCCAGCACCACCCAGCACACGCAGCCCTGTCCCAGGTGTGACACACAGCACGGGGACACACACACAGCCCTGTCCCAGGTGTGACACACAGCACGGGGACAGACACACAGCCCTGTCCCAGGTGTGACACACAGCACGGGGACATGGGGACACAGAGACACGCAGCCCCATCCCACTGTGACACACAGCATGGGGACACAGGGACACACACACAGCCCTGTCCCAGGTGCGACACACAGCACGGGGACAGACACACAGCCCTGTCCCAGGTGCGACACACAGCACGGGGACAGACACACAGCCCTGTCCCAGGTGTGACACATGGCATGGGGACACGGGGACACACACACAGAGCCCTGTCCCAGGTGGGACAGAGGGGACATGGGGACACACACAGCCCCATCCCACTGTGACACGTGGCATGGGGATATGGGGACATGGAGACACACACAGAGCCCCGCCCCACATGTGACACACAACATGGGGACACACACAGCCCCATCCCACTGTGACACGCAGCACGGGGACATGAGGACACACACAGCCCCATCCCACTGTGACACGCAGCACGGGGACAAGCAGAGCACGAGCAGGCCGGGCTAGGGGACAGCACCAAGCGGGGAGCAGCAGGAGCCGCCCCCTCCCACCCGAGGACGGGCGTCGGGGGTGACACGGTGACGCTTTCCGGGCACACGGGATGCAGCGACCCCTTCACCAGCACGCTCCGGCCGCTCCGGCCACGCCGCACTCACCGCTGACGTCCAGGTTGTACTTGGCCACCACGCTGCCCATGGAGCTGGTGGCCGTGCACACGTAGGTGCCGCTGTCACTCTTGTTGAGGAAGGGGAAGATGAGGACGCTCTCGGAGCTGAGCTGCAGGGGCGCCTCGCTGCCCTCCTTCTCCCAGAGGAACTCCTGCGGGCTGAGGGACGGCACGGGGGTCAGCACCCCAGGAGGGCGGTCAGGACATCAGGACGGGGGTCAGCACCCCGGGACAGGCACTCCGGGATGGGGATCAGGACACCAGGATGGGCACCCCAGGATGGGGGTCAGCACCTCGGGATGGGGGTCAGGAGAATGGGATTGGGGTCAGCACCCTGGAATGGGCACCCCAGGATGGGGCTCAGGACACCGGGCTGGGGGTCAGCACCCCAGGATGGGCACCTCGGGATGGGGGTCAGCACCCTGGAATGGGCAACCTGGGGTGGGGCTCGGCACCTCGGGATGGGGCTCAGCACCTCGGGATGGAGGTCAGGACACCTCAGGACAGGGGTCAGCAGGCCAGGATGGAGGTTAGGACACCAGGATGGGCATCAGCCCCCTGGGATGGGCATCTTGGGATGAGGGTCAGGACACTGGCATGGGGTCAGCACCCCGGGATGGGCACCTTGGGATGAAGGTCAGGACACTGGCATGGGGTCAGCACCCCGGGATGGGCACCTTGGGATGAGGGTCAGGACACTGGCATGGGGGTCAGCACCCCGGCATGGGGGTCAGCACCCCGGGACGGGGGTCAGGGGACCGGGAACTTTGTCCGCTCTCCAGGAACCCCCGACCCCAAACCCACCCCACAGCCCCTGCCCAGCTCCGGCCGGGGCTCGCTGTGGGATTTGGGAGCCTGGCAGCGGGAGGGCAGGTTGGCCGGGCCCTGAGGAGGAGGAGGGGGGTGAGGAAGGCCGTACATGGGGTTGCCCTGCCCGTCGCACTGCAGCTGCAGCTTCTCCCCCTCCCGCGGGTACTGCGGGTGCGGCTCGATCTTTGCTGTCGGCTTGTCTGGAAAAGGGGAGAGGAGCAGCGGGGTGAGCGCCTGGAACCCCAAATCCTGCCCTGGCACCCCAAATCCTGCCCCTGGAACTCTAAAGCCTACCCTGGCATCCCAAATTCCATCCCTGGCACCCCAAATCCTGCCCCTGGAACTCTAAAACTTGCCCTGGCATCCCTGGAACCCTAAATCCTGCCCTGGCACCTCAAAATCTCTGTTCTGGCTTGCCAAATCCCACCTCTGGAAGCCCAAATCCCACCCCAGGAACTCTAAAACCTGTCCTGGCACCCCAAAACCCGCATCTGGAACCCCAAAACCTGCTGCTGGAACCCCAAAACCTGCCCTGGCATCCCAAATTCCACCCCTGGAACCATAAAACCTGCCCTGACACCCCAAAAATCTCTGTCCTGGCACCCCAAATCCTGCCCTGGAACGCCAAACCGTGCTCTGGAACCCCAAATCGTGCATCTAGTATCCCAAATCCTGCCCTGGCATCACAAATCCCGCCCCTGGCACCCCAACTTACAGTGGACCTGCAGCTTCTGCGTGGTCGACCTCTCCGAGTTCTGCAGGGACTCGTGGTCCACCGTGCAGGTGACCTCCACCTCGTTGTCCTCCTTGGTGACGCGGAACTCCACCCTGCTGGTCACCGTGAAGGTCTTGCCGTTGGGGTCCTCCACCACCTCGGTGCCCGAGTCTGCGGGGCCAGGGGTCGGTCAGAGCTGGGGGACGCCGAGCAGGGGACGCGCTGTCCCCGTCACAGGGCGCCCTCCCGTCACCCCACGGTGTCCCCCGGCTGTGCCACCCCCGTCCCAGGACAGGGCCACCCACCCTTGAGGTCCCTGTTGCCCTTCCTCCAGCGCAGCTGCGCCGCGGGTTTGCTGCCGGACGAGCGGCAGACGAGCCGGGCCACCTTCTCCTCGTCGATGGGCTGCTCGTGGCCGAAGATTTGGGGCTTCTGCGGGATTCCTGGAGGAGGAGGAGGAGGCAAAACCCACAAATCCGTGAGCTGGGCGCGACAGGCGCGGAGAGAACGCAGCGAGGGCGAGGTGGAGGGATCCGGGAGGGGACGGGGCAAGGGGGGACTGTCCCCGCGTCCTACCCAGCACGGTGACCAGCGCCTTGGCCGTCCGCACGGGCATGGTGAAGATGGAGCAGGTGTACTCGCCCTCGTCGGCCAGCACCACGTCGCTGATGCTGATGGTCAGCTCGTTGGGCGTGGATCTCTCCAGCTGGATCCTGTTATCCCGCAGCGCTGCGGGAAAAGCGACAACGGGCTCTGTGCCACCACCCACCCGCCCCGCCGGCTCTGCCCCGGGGGTGGCAGCAGGAGGGGACGTGCCGCCCCCGCTGTCCCCTCGTGGCTCCGGGTGCGGGGTTTTACCTCGTTTTTCCCCGAAGTACAGCGTCTGCTGGGCGGGGTTGGACCACTGCAGCGAGGAGTCATCGGGGTCCTCCACCTGGCACTTGAGCACCACCGTGCCCCCGGCCACCACGGTCTCGTCCGACGTCGTGGGCTGGCTCTCTGCGCACGGAGAGGGACAATGAGCGGGGCGGCACCTCCCTCTGGAGTGTCCCCAAAAGCCGCCCGAGCGCCGCTGCGTGTGTCCCTGCCCCCCTGCAGGGATATGGGTTTTATCCCGATGATCCCATTCCCCAGCAGGGAATCAGTGGGATCAGAGCTGCCGCCCCTCCCACAGCACCCACGGGCGCCGGGAACACCGGCACGGCCCCGGGGCTGCTGGAGGATCCCGACACGAGCAGATCCCGGCAGGGCAGGGGGATCGTGGATCAGCCGGAGAGCCTGGCCCTGGCTGGAGACACCCGCGGAGGCACCGAGCCCTGCCCCACACAGCCCTGGCGGAGCCAGCGGGCCGGGCCCACGCCCCTGGCGCTCCGTGCCGGGCACTCGGACGCTCCCCTGGACGCCTCCATCCCGGCAAAAGCACCCCCAGGCCACGCAGAGCCACCTGCGGGGTGCCAGCGTCCCGCTCCCGGGGACGTTCCGAAAGGGAAAGACTCGCTCTGTGTTCCCTCAGCTCCTCCTCGTCCTTCCCTTCCCTTCCCCCGGACTCCTGGAGCAGCCCAAGGGCAGGGAAGAGCAGCTCCAGGATCGGATAACCCCCTCCGGCCCAAGGACAGCTATTTTTGGGAAGCGGAGCCGCAGAGGAATGAGGGGGACACGGCCCAATCCCCGGGCCCAGCGGATGGAGAGGGAGGAACAGGGAGAGCGCTGGAAGCACCCGAATTTCCTCATTTTCCACGCTCGAGGTGAAGGGAAATTCATCCTTTCGCTCCCATCCATCACGAACCCCCCGAAGCTGTCGCAGGAAGGTTTTGGAGGCGGGCAGGACGAGGCTGGGCTTTCCTGTTAAACTCCAGGAAAGGCTGGGCTGGGAGGAAATTTTAGGGAGGAATTCCTGGCTGTGAGGGTGGCGAGGCGCTGGCACAGGGTGCCCAGAGCAGCTGCGGCTGCCCCCGGATCCCTGGGAGTGCCCAAGGCCAGGCTTGGAGCAGCCTGGGACAGTGGAAGGTGTCCCTGTGAACCCAAACCATTCCGGGATTCCCTGAGTCCCGCCCCACCCACTCCCAGGATTTCCAGGGAAGCATCAAAAACTGGGATTAAAACCACCCCCGGGAACCTCCCCATCCTCACCGGCCAAGCTTTTCCTGCTCTTTGCCCTTCCCTGGCTCATCCCCTGCTCTCTCCGGAGCCTGGCACGGCGGGAGCTGAGCAGGGACCAGCAGGACCCCCCCAAATCCCCCCGGGGGACTGTCACCTCCCGCCCCCGCGGCGAGGCCACGGCTCCGCTCCGCGCGGGGAATCCACCCCTCGGCTCGTTTTAATTTGGCTAACGAGCCTTTGTCCTGCCGCGCCGTAATTAGGGGATTAGGGCCGCTCCGAGCCGCTCCTGTCCGAACTCCAGCTCGGACGCAGCTGAGGACAAAGAGTCCGACAGCCACGCAATTAATTACCGCAATTACCTGCCCCGGGCCTGGCCTCGCTAAGGAATTAGCGTGGGGAGGGGTTAAACACATCCAGGATGCCGCCACCCCCCCGGGGGACACCTCGGGGACATCCCGGAGGGGACATTCCCCTCCTCCCGCCCCCGGCACCCCACGCTGGGACTCCAACCCCCCCCTCCCGATCCCAGGCTGTGCCAGGGCCGTGTCCGGCTGTCCTGGGGGGACACGGCCCCCGAGAGGCCCCCCGGCAGAACCCAGATCCCCGGGGGGCTCCGCGCCCGCCGGAACAGATGGGAACGGCCGGGATTTCATCAACGCCCTGCAGCTGGAGGTGACAGAGCAGGGGCAGGGCCGGCGGAGGAGGGGGCTCGGCACCCCCCGAGCAGCAGGACCCTCCCCGGGGGCCTCCCCCTCCTCGCACGGGGCCTCTCTGCAGCCGCTCGGGCTGGGGGTGGAGGCTCACGAAGGCAGCGCGGAACCACAGAATTCCAGAATGGTTTGGGCTGGAAAGGGACACCAGTGCCACCCCCCTGCCGTGACAGGGACACCTTCCAGGCTGCTCCAAGCCGCGTCCAGCCTGGCCTTGGGCCCTGCCAGGGATCCAGGGGCAGCCGCAGCTTCTCTGGGCAGTGCCAGGGCCTCGCCACCCTCACAGCCAGGAATTCCTCCCCAACATCCCGACTAAACCCAACCCTGGCATGTCCTAGGAAGGCCCAGCTGTGCTCGGAGCAGGGACTGTCCCCTCCAGGGGTGCCACCCCTCTGGAAACCTGGCCGCAGCCGAGCTGCCCTGGCACAAGGAGCCAGGGACAGGTGCTGGACGCCCCGGGAGCATCCGCCCCGGCCGTGCCAGCGAGCGCTGCCAGCACAGGGCTGCTGCCACCTGACGGGGCTGGCACCGTCCCCTCGCCTCCCTCCGCGCCGCTGCCACAGCCAAAGCACGGCCTGGGGGCCGCAGGGACCCCTCAGGGCCCTGCCATCGCCCCACAAGAGGGGGGACAAGCCAGCAGCGAGGGCCCCCGGCGGGCTGGGGACACGGCTGTCCCTCCCCGGAACCATCCGGAGGGGCCAGACCTGGCACGGGAGGGCTCGGATCCAGCCCCAGCTCCAGGGACAGGCAGGGCAACCTCGGGCTGCCCAAAACCACCCCGCCAAAGCTGCGCCAAGCCCCGTGTGGGGCCCAGAGCTGCTGCTGCTGCTGCTGCTGCCCGTGTTTGTTTGCGCTCCCCGCTGGCGCAGTGGAGCCGGGGAAGCGCCGCGCTCCAGAAAAATCAATATTCCATTAATTAGAGCCGTGCACTTTTGCAGAGGGGCTGCGTTCATATTTATGAGGCGGGGGGGAAAATGATGGGGAAAAATGATGTGGACGCCTCTGCTGCTCCTGGAGCCCGGCACGAGCGTCCCCAGCCAGCGAGGACCGTCCCCCAGAGCTCCGCAGCTCCGCGCCTCCAGCCCCACGAGGGAGAAATGGATCCTCGGCATCCTGGGAATTCTGCAACACAGCTGCCTGGAGCAGCTTCACCTGGAGCAGGGAAGCAGGGAGAGAGGCCTGGGAAGAGCCCAGCAGCCGTGGGGGCGAGGCTGGAGCTGCAGGATCCTCTCCAGGGAACGTCCAACCCATCCCGGCTCTTTTCCAGGCTGCGAAATCTTCTCCGTGGCAGAAATAACCCCAGGGAAAACCACCCACTGCTCCGAGCCCTCCGACGCCTCCGGTTCGCAGCCGTGTCCCAAAAATGCTTCTCATTTCCCTCCTTCGTTTCCAAAAAACCCCTTCTCATTCCTCTCCTTCTTTCCCAGAAAACCCCTTCTCGTTTCCCTCCTTCCTTCCCAAAAATCCCCTTCTCATTTCCCTCATCCTTTCCCAAAAATCCTCTTCTCATTTCCCTCATCCTTTCCCAAAAATCCCCTTCTCATTTCCCTCCTTGTTTCTTATTTACTCTGGGCTCGGCCTCACAAAGATCCAATTCATCCCCGTGGGCACAGAGATGTTTTCCAAGGCGCCTTATTCTCCTCTCCGAGCACTTCGTGTTCCAGTAATTCCCTCCCCGGCTCCATCCCCAGCCCCGGGGCATCTTCCCCGCGCGGGGATGCACGCGGGAATTTCGAACTCATGGATCGGGAAGGCTCAGACATCTGCCGGGCACATCCCTCGCGCAGGCTGGGTGCGAATCCACAGTCTGGAACAGCCGGAGCCCGAATTCCAGGATTTCCCAGGAGAGGGAAACCTGCTCCCGGTTTGGGTGCATCCTCTGGGATCCGGCGGCGTCACCGGCGCTGTGACAGCCACAGGACACGTCCCATCCCTCCGGGAGCCTCCCGCCAGCCCAGGGCCGGCTCCTTCCCCAATCCAGCGGCATCCGGGATCCATCCGGGCTGTCCCCAAGAGGCAGATCCGGGCAGGGAGCGGATGGAGGCCAGGCTGGAGCGATCCAGGCTGATCCAGGAGAAGGGACATCCCCGTGCGGTGTCACCTGGCTGTGCTCCGGGTACGGCCAGGACGCAGGAGCTGCGGGGTCCGGGGTGTTCCCGTGTTTTCCTCGCAGGGATAAATCCATCCAGGAGCTCCACGGGTGCCTGAAGCTCCTTCTGGCAGCTCCCAGCTTTGCACCCCGCAGCCGCTCCCTCCGAGCTGTCCCTCCCGCCAGGGTTTGATCCCGGGGGGCCGGGGACCGTCACGGGAGCGCGAACGTTCCCTAAATGCGCGAGACAGAGCCCTGGGTGTGTCCCACGGACAGGGACGTGCGACTGGTCACTGCTCCAGGGTGGGGTGCGAGACCCAGAGGTCAGCGGGGGATCCCGATGTCCAAGCTCCCAGCAGGATGGGATCTCACTGCGTGCGGGGGAAGTGGCGACTCCAGGGGCTTCACGCCTTCCCACGCGAAAGCCGCTCGCCCCAAACTCCGAATTCCGTAGGATTCCTCCGCAAATGAGCATTCCCCGAGGCACAGCAGGAGGATGCAGCTCCTCATCGCCTCCTGCTCTGAGCCCTGGGGTGTCCCACCACCACCCCAGCCGGGTGCGGGTGCCGGGGGCGCTGACACGACCCCGGGCACCTCTGTGAGCAGAGGGACGCTGCCACCTCCTGCCAGGCCTGTCCAGGGGACAGCCAAGAGCCGCTGGTGACACCTGACCGGGGGTTCAGCAGCTGAGACACAGCCGGCAATTAGCATCAATCAGCAGCTCCAGAGAGGCTGATTCCGAGTGCTCTGGGACCACGGGATGCTCCTCTCCTCCTCTCCTCCTCCTCCTCCTCCTCCAGCCACAATGCTCTCCGAGCCGACATTCCCGGTGTGGCTCCGGCCCCATCCCCGCTGTGCAGGGCTGGGAAGCAGCTTCTCCTCTCCTCTTCCTCCTCCCTAAACCCCA
>WEIT01016956.1:39322-54880 GCA_013389985.1 Dryoscopus gambensis
GAAGGCACCCGCCCTCCTTTCCCTGGAGTTACAAGAGATGAAAATATCTTCCAACCGGTTTCAACAGATGAAAATAGAATACACAATTTTGGTTACATATTGCAACCCAAGACATTGGCATAGATTTATAAACAAGGACACGTTTCGGGAGATGGTTGGGTCCCCAAAGCCCTAGAAAAGGTGTGAGCTGGCCCATCCAGGCAGCAGTTTGCAGGGGATCTCAGGCTGTGAGCAGCTCCGCAGCGAGCCAGCTGCGGTGGCTGTTATCAAACTTAGTGATAAGAAAGAATAAACATCTCTGAAACGAGCACCTGCGAACTCCGTCTTCCTTGGGGCTCTGAGATGGAAGTTTGGGAAGAATAGCCGGGCAGCAAATGTCTGGGCAACCAGCCTGTGACATTTTTGGTGCCCAATTTGGGATCATCCAGGATTTGAAGCCGGGACGTCTCGCAGCGGTGACAGCAGGAGCTGGCTGGGGCTCGGCTGCAGGAGGGACACCCCGCGTTCAGCCCGGCCCCCCAAGCACACGGAGAGGTTTTGCCTCTCCCTGGCGGGGAACGAGGCCTCCGGGTGCCAGGATCCCGGGATGTCCCTGCTGGGAGGGGGATTTTGGGCACGGGGCAGCCGGTGCTCGGGGGGAGGCCGGACACGAGTCCCCCTCCAGCCCCGGAGCCGAGGGCTGAGCTGCTGGAGCTGTGCTGGGAGAAGCTTCTCCCTGCCTTTCGCCGGGTCCACCCGCGGTCCCAGCCCGGCTCTTCCCTCGCTCACGTCGCTGATTCAGTTCCAGAGTCCCCAGCATAAATACTCCGGGAGGCTTTCCCTCTTCCCGCTGTTTCCACAGCCCAGGCTGGGAATTTCTGGATGTTTGTGCACAGGGATGGGCTGGAGGGACCAAAGCTGGGGACAGATGTGGCACTGCCACATCCCCAGGGCCGCCCCAGCAGCCCTGCCCGGCCCGTTTGAGGTGTCCTGCCCACTCTGCCACCCCCAGCTGCCAGGAAAGGGGCAGGAAAAGCCTCTGGGGTGTCCTGGGTGAGTCTGGTCCTCCAGAGCCTGGGATGTGGGATGTGGGGTCTGGGATCTGGGATATGGGATCTGGGGCCTGGGATCTGAGATATGGGATATGGGATGTGGGTCTGGAATGTGGGGTCTGGGGTCTGGGATGTGGGATATGGGATGTAGGATATGGGATGTGGGTCTAGAATGTGGGATCAGGGGTCTAGGATCTGGAATGTGGGGTCTGGGATGTGGGATGTCGGATTTCGGGTCTGGGATGTGGGGTCTGGGATCTGGGATATGGGATCTGGGGCCTGGGATCTGAGATATGGGATATGGGATGTGGGTCTGGAATGTGGGGTCTGGGGTCTGGGATGTGGGATATGGGGTCTGGGATGTGGCATCTGGGATTTGGGATGTGGGTCTGGGATCTGGGGGTCTCAGCAGTGTTTCTTCCCAGAGGAGAAGATTCAGTGAATCTCCTCTGGGATCAGGAAAGCCATTTTTCCCCTGGGATGAGTTCCCCGTGCTGCTCCATCCCCTCCCCCCGCTCCCCGCTCCTCCCCGGAGCTCCAGGCTGCGCTGGACACAGATTCCCTGGAATCGGCCCGGCCGTGCCAGGATTGCCCCTGGATTTTGCCAAATTATCAAATCCTGCCAGCCCAAAAGCAGCAGGAGGGGGACGGCCCTGCCAGGCCGAGCTCAGTCCGTGCCCATCCCTGTCCCCGTCCCTGTCCCTGTCCCCAGGACACACCAGGCCCTGTCCCCTCTCCTGGCAGTGCCCGGCTGCTGCTGCCGGAGCTCTCACGGATGCTCCCCGCGCTCCAGAGGCTTTCATTGCCACCCGCCAGGGACAGGGATGGCACCGCTCTGACCCAGAGCCAGCCAGGCCCGGCGGGGAGGGAAAATGAGTGGGGTGAGGGCGGATAAAGGAGCGGTGAGGGGGAGAGGGAGCAGGGAGAGGAGCCGGGAGGGACAGGGGGAATGGGAACGGAGAGGGAGCAGCAGGAGGAGCCCCCAAAATCAGCCTCAACCCCAAAAAACGAGCTCCGGGCTCCACCCTCCCCCTGGGGCCGAGAGAAGAATGAAAACGGGGCAGAATTCTCGGACTCTCGAACAGCCTTTAACTCAATCTCTGCCCCGAGCCGAGCGCTGGATGGCTCCGGGGGGACCTGGTGGGAAAACGCGACCTCGTTAAGTCTGAGCCCCATCCATCACGGGCTGGAGGCAAACAAACCACACAGGGAAAGGAAAAAAGGGGCTCCCGGGGAGACGCAGCCTCGGCCCAGCAAAAGTCCCATCAGTTCTTCCCCATCCTCACCTCGGCCACGTGGGATTCCCTGGGCAGCCCCGGCAACGACAAAAATGAGGAGATTTTTAAAGCAAAACCAGGCCCAGACCAAGCAAAATGTTGAATTTTTTATTCCAGCGGCAGCGAGATTAAACACGTCCTAAATTATACATCCATGGGGCTCCTCACAGACACATCAGGGAGCTGAGGGCTGCCTGGAAAAACCATACGGGGGGAGCTGCCCCAAATGGTGCCCAAAAAACCTCTGGGCGGGTAAAAACCCAGCAAGGCTGCCTGAAACCCTGATGGGTGAGGCCAGGCGGGTGCGAGCGGCCCTGTCCTCACTGCCCTGAGCTCAGGAGCTCCCGGTTCCCCCTCCTGAGTGGTTTCCCGACTCCTGTTCTGTTTCTCTTCCCTGAAGCTGCTTCCTGGAAATGCCCCAGTCCCGGCCCCACCCCGCTGCCAGTCCCAGGGATGGGAAATGAACCCGCGGCCCCATAAAACATCTGTGGGAGCGCCTGGGAATGACCCAGCTGCTCCGAGTGCCCTCTGCTTCCCAAATGTTCCCTCTCCTTTCCCACACCCTGGAGCCCAGTAGGATCCCTCCCGAGGGGCAGCTCTGATCCCGGGATCCAAGGGAACGGCCGGAGCTGGGCCAGGGCAGGCTCAGGCTGGAGCTCAGGGAAAGGCTCTTCCCCCAGAGGGTGCTGGCACTGCCCAGGCTCCGCAGGGAATGGGCCCGGCCCCGAGGCTGCCAGAGCTCCAGGAGGGGTTGGACAGCGCTGCCAGGGATGCCCAGGGTGGGCTGCTGGGCCAGGAGCGATGGATGATCACTGGATGATCCCTGCGGCCTGCGCAGGCCCCAGTTCCCACTGGGAACCCTCCGGCACAACCCGTCACCGACAGCATCGAAGCCCGGGGCTTGAGGCACGAAAGAATTCCATGGGGAAATTCCCAGTTTCCGGCCTGGGAGCCCAGAATGTGCCCGCAGCCACTTGCCATCGTCCGTTCAGGAAGGCCACGGTGAGCGACAGCTCCAGCGGTTCTTGGGCTGCAGGAATGAAGGGGGATTATGGATTTATGTGTTTCCACCAGGAAAAGCGGGAATGGCAGCGCTGGCACGGCCTCACTCCCACACGGAAGGCAGGCTCTGGAGCTGCTACTCCTGCTCGGAATTTTAAAAGCAGCAGGAAGATGTTTCTCGATAGCAGCGATAAGGGAACGCTTCCTCCGGCTCCAGGGAGGAATGAGGATGGGAAGTGGAGATTAGAGAACAGAATCATGGAATCGCTGAGGTTGGAAAAGCCCTCCAGGATCATCGAGTCCGAGCTGTGCCTGATGCCCACCTTGTCCCCAGCCCAGAGCACCGAGTGCCACCTCCAGCCCTTCCTTGGACACCTCCAGGGGTGGTGACTCCAAACCTCTCTGGGCAGCTCCTGCCAGTGCCTGGAAACCCTTTCCAGGAAGAAATTTTCCCTAATATCCAATCTAAACCCCCCCTGGCCCAGCCTGAGGCCGTTCCCTCTCCTCCTGTCCCTGTTCCCTGTGAGCACAGCCCGACCCCCCCGGCTGCCCCCTCCTGTCAGGAACTTGTGCAGAGCCCCAGGTCCCCCCTGAGCCTCCTTTTCCCCAGGCTGAGCCCCTTTCCCAGCTCCCTCAGGGGTTCTCCAGCCCCTTCCCAGCTCCGTTCCCTTCCCTGGACATGCTCCAGCCCCTCCAGGTCTTGCCGTGAGTGTCCCAGAGCTGGGACCCCTCACCCGCACAAAAACCAAATCAGGGATGGCTGGAGCTGAATTTCGGGAGCTGCCGCCCTCCCTCAGCTCAAACCCAGCGCCGGGAGCGGCTCGTCCAGGGAATTCTCCCAAGCCCTGACGCTGAGCCGCTCCAAAGATCCCTCCCCGTCCATCTGGATCCCCGCACAGCTCCAGCCCTGCCTCCCCGGCCCTCGTTAGCGGGAGCAGCCCCCGGGGATCGCGCTCCCGTCGCTAATTTGGCGGAGTTGGCTCAAATCCTCACGGCGAGGTCACGGCACCGCAGATGGCACCGAGCCACGGCCACCGCGGCGACACCGGGACCTCGCCCTGCCCTCGGCCCCCCCGCACTTCTCCTTCTGCCGGGTGGCACCGCTCCAGGGGTCCAGATGAGGGCTGGGCGGTCACCGCCATCAGCTGTCACCCTGTGCCACCGACTGCCAGGGACAGCTGCTGGCTCCTGACTGGATGCGGCAGGAAACGGGAGCAGCTGGGGAGGGATCCCCGGGAACCCATCTGGGCTCTTTTGGGTCCCCCTGGGCTCCTCTGGAGCCGCCCCAGGAATCCCAGGGAGCCGGGAAAGAGCCCTGCAGCCCCTGTGGAGTCGCGATTCCCTTCCTGAGGGATCCACGCCCGAGTTCCTGCTGCTCCCCAGGATCTCACAGGGGCGGGGTTGGGGTAGCGATGTGCGGAGTTTATTTTCACCCGCGGCTCCAGAGCGGATAGCACCCCAAATCCCGGGCAGCCCCTCAGCCCCAGCCCAGTCCCGGCTTCAGGCGAGCTCTGACAGGACACAGCCGCGGGACCTCGGTGGGAAGTCGGGACCTGGGGACTCCCCGGGGCAGCTGCAGCTCCCGCGGGTTGTGCCCAGGGAGGGGGAATGGCCGGAGCCCCCGGCAAGGGGCCGGAGCTGGCACTGACCCTGTGCCTGACCAGGGCTGAGTGGCCACTCTGAGCCCCCCAGGAGCACCGGGCACAGCCTGGGAGGGGACACAAGCCCAGGGGGGGCCTTTGCTCGGGGTCCCTCCCCGGGGGCAGCAGCTGGAGCTGTTCTGGGGGGGCTGCTCCCCCACCCAGAGGAGAGCTGGGAGGGAACTGGTCTGACTGGGACCAGCTGGGAGCGTGGGCGGTGGTCACTGGCAGCCGCTGTACCCGTGGGGTGGGGTGAGGCTTTGGGATGTGCCCCTGGGAGAGCTGCTCGAGGCCATTTGAGGTCGGAGAATCACAGAATTCGCCAGGCCCGGGAGCATTTCCGAAAATTCCGACGGATTTGGGGTTCTGGCCTCAGCCCCGGAGGGTCCTTTTGGCTGAGCACGGAAATGAACAGCGGAGGTTCCGGGCGAGGCAGCCCCGGGGCTGCTGTGACGGTGCCACCCGGGCAGGGACATCTCACAGGCTGCTGCCACCGCGGCCCTGGGGACAACCCCGGCAGCGCCACCGCCGACTCCCGGCACGTCCCCGGTGGCTCCCAGCCCACCGGAGCTCCGAGGTCAGGTCGGTGTTAACTCCTCCGGAGCCCCGGGCAGAGATTTCCCCGGCCGAGGGAGGAAAAGGCTTCGGCTGGAGCTCACCTGGGGAGCACCAACTCCTCCGGCGCTGAATCTCTGTTTGTTTATCTGAGCCCGGCGTTTACTCGCCGATATTTGCCTGGATCAGTCTGGCTGTGCCCGGAGGAGGCACTCTGGGAGAACCTGGGAGATGCTGGCAGCTGGTTGTTTGTTTATGTTATCCCTTACCAGGAGATCTCCTTGGGGCGTCTCCAAAAGGAGCCGATTCCACGGCGAGGATCCTGAGGGTGCCAGCGGCCCCCCAAAGCTGCTCCAGCCTCGCCCGAAATGCAGCAAAAGCCTCCTGAGCTGAGGCCAAGGCAGGGCGGGCTCATCAGCAGCTCCCACCACGGGCAAAACGGGCTCGAGCTGGGAAATTAATTGAGTTAATTGAGTTTATTACCTGTGAGATCGGAGGCAGGGGATGAAAAGTGAACCCAAGCCTTAAAAAACGCCTTCCCCCCGCCCCTCCCTCCGATTCCTTTCCTCACGCTCTCCCCCCGCTCTCCAGAGCCCCTCCTGCCCCTCCTTCCTCCCGGCCCTCGGTGCCTTCTCTTCTCTTCTCTTCTCTTCTCTTCTCTTCTCTTCTCTTCTCTTCTCTTCTCTTCTCTTCTCTTCTCTTCTCTTCTCTTCTCTTCTCTTCTCTTCTCTTCTCTTCTCTTCTCTTCTCTTCTCTTCTCTTCTCTTCTCTTCTCTTCTCTTCTCTTCTCTTCTCTTCTCTTCTCTTCTCTTCTCTTCTCTTCTCTTCTCTTCTCTTCTCTTCTCTTCTCTTCTCTTCTCTTCTCTTCTCTTCTCTTCTCTTCTCTTCTCTTCTCTTCTCTTCTCTTCTCTTCTCTTCTCTTCTCTTCTCTTCTCTTCTCTTCTCTTCTCTTCTCTTCTCTTCTCTTCTCTTCTCTTCTCTTCTCTTCTCTTCTCTTCTCTTCTCTTCTCTTCTCTTCTCTTCTCTTCTCTTCTCTTCTCTTCTCTTCTCTTCTCTTCTCTTCTCTTCTCTTCTCTTCTCTTCTCTTCTCTTCTCTTCTCTTCTCTTCTCTTCTCTTCTCTTCTCTTCTCTTCTCTTCTCTTCTCTTCTCTTCTCTTCTCTTCTCTTCTCTTCTCTTCTCTTCTCTTCTCTTCTCTTCTCTTCTCTTCTCTTCTCTTCTCTTCTCTTCTCTCTCTCCGGTTCTGCCCCATCCCTTCTTCCCCTTCTCAAATCCTTCCTCCCAGAGGATAAAGATTCGCTCCCCCTGCACCCCCCCGAGCCTGGAACAGGCAGCGCACGGACCTGAGCAGCCCCGGGGGCTGTTCCAAACTAAATCCTCCTCATCAGGTGGGGATTTCTTCCGCCTGGTTCGGTTTCAGGGGCTGAGGAGGAGCCTTCAGCCTCCTCACAGCGGCACAGCTCCTCTGAGCCGGGGGCTGTGGCGTTTTATAACCAGTGTTTGTCTGAATCAAACTGTGCACTCATCAGAAAACGGACCTTGCTGCTTGATGTATGTTGGGAAGTGCCACGCGCGTTTATTGCGCCGTATAAATAAAACATAATAATGCTGAGACTCAAGGACTCCCATGGAGTCATTCAGGAGAGAGGCAGAGGGCCAGTGAATGAATTTGGACAAGGCTCAGAAAAGGAAGAGAGATCTATTTATTGTTTAAACAGGGGGAAAAAAAGCCAGAGCGAGCCTTTCCCGGCACAGAAAGGGGTCCTGAGCGGGCTCAGCAGCAGGGCAGGTCCTGTGCTCGAGCAAGGGGATGAAAAAGGGGATTTGAGGATGAGGATGGGATTTTCCTGCCTAAAACCCCGTGCATGGCCAGGGCTGGGCTCAGGGTGCCTCGGGGGGAGGCTGGGCCCACGCTGGCCTCGGGGAGCTGTTCCCGGTCCGAGATGGCCCCGGCTGCCCGGGGGTGTTGTCACCTCCTCCTGTCCTCACGTGTGCCCAGAGGCAAATCCCGCTGTTTATTCCNGAAGGAGAGGAGGATCCAGGGGAGGGGAATGGCAGAAATCATCCCTGGGATGGGAGTTCCACACCTGGATTTGGGAGAGGTTGAGCTGGGGAGGGGCTGGAAGGACTAACCCTGGATTGGGGAGCTCACCTGGGTTGGGATGGCAGAAATAATTCAGGATGGGGTGTCCATNGTCCTGAGCGGGCTCAGCAGCAGGGCAGGTCCTGTGCTCGAGCAAGGGGATGAAAAAGGGGATTTGAGGATGAGGATGGGATTTTCCTGCCTAAAACCCCGTGCATGGCCAGGGCTGGGCTCAGGGTGCCTCGGGGGGAGGCTGGGCCCACGCTGGCCTCGGGGAGCTGTTCCCGGTCCGAGATGGCCCCGGCTGCCCGGGGGTGTTGTCACCTCCTCCTGTCCTCACGTGTGCCCAGAGGCAAATCCCGCTGTTTATTCCTTTATTTCTGACAAAGGTTTGGCCGCCAGCAGAGGGACGGCACCGCGGACAGCCGGGAGGTGCTGCCACGGTGGCACTGGGGGCAGTTCGTGCCCGCGCAGCTCCCGGAGCAGCGACAGCTCCGGCTGCGGGCAGGGCTGGCTCGGGGGCTCCAGCCCTGCCCAGCTCAGCTCAGCTCAGCTCCCCAGGCTTGGGTGGGACCGGAGGGGCCAGGGAGGGGACAGAGCTGGGGGGGCGGAGGAGCGAGAGGAGGGGAGGGGGGACAGGAATAAACCTGGATTGGGGAGCTCACCTGGGGAAGGAGAGGAGGATCCAGGGGAGGGGAATGGCAGAAATCATCCCTGGGATGGGAGTTCCACACCTGGATTTGGGAGAGGTTGAGCTGGGGAGGGGCTGGAAGGACTAACCCTGGATTGGGGAGCTCACCTGGGTTGGGATGGCAGAAATAATTCAGGATGGGGTGTCCATAACTGGATTTGGGAGAGGTTGATCCAGGGGAAGGGAATGGCAGAAGTAATCCCTGGAATGGGGTTTCCACCCCTGGAAAAGGGAGAGGTTGAGCTGGGAAGGAGCTGAAAGAACCAACCCTGGTTTGGGGAGCTCACCTGGATTGGGGAGAGGAGGATCCCGGGGAGAGGATGGCAGAAATAATCTCTGGGATGGGGATTACACCTGGATTGGGGAGAGGATGATCCAGGGGACAGGAATGGCAGAAATAATCCCTGGGATGAGGTTTCCACACCTGGATTGGGGAGAGGAGGATCCAGGGGAAGGGATGGCAGCAACAACTCGGGGTGGGGTTTCCACACCTGAAGATGGGAGAAGATGGTCCAGGGGAAGGGATGGCAGAAATAATCCCTGGAATGGGGGTTCCACACCTGGATTAGGGAGAGGATGATCCAGGGGAAGGGAATGGCAGAAATAACCCCTGGAATGGGGGTTCCACACCTGGATTGGGGAGAGGTGGATCCAGGGGAAGGAATGGCAGCAACAACTCTGGATGAGGTTTCCACACCTGGATTGGGGAGAGGAGGATCTCCACACCTGGATTTGGGAGAGGAGGATCCAGGGGAAGGGAATGGCAGAAATAACCCCTGGAATGGGGGTTCCACACCTGGAGATGGGAGAGGTTGAGCTGGGACAGAGCTGGAAGGACCAACCCTGGTTTGGGGAGCTCACCTGGATTGGGGAGAGGAGGATCTCCACACCTGGATTTGGGAGAGGAGGATCCAGGGGAAGGGAATGGCAGAAATAACCCCTGGAATGGGGGTTCCACACCTGGAGATGGGAGAGGAGGATCCAGGGGTGGGGATGGCATCGCTAACCCCGGGATGAGGGTTCCACACCTGCAGACCGGGCCGGGCAGAGCTGATCCTTCGGGACAGCCTCCCAGGGACCCCACAGAGGAACAGGGACGGCTGTCCCAGGGCTGCCGTGCAGGACCGGGCTCTCAGGAGGGCGCGGCAGTTTTCAGGTGCTGAGAGGTGCCAGCAGCTCTCTGCGCCGGGGATCTGCATTTTTCTCTGATTCCTGGTGCCACACTCGGCCCTCGCTGTCCCCTCGCTGTCCCCTGGCCCCAGGTGAGCCCCTGCCTCGGGCTCAGGTGCTGGAGCGGCGAAATCCGCCAGCGGGGCAGGTTAATGCACAACTTCCCTGCCTGTTTGCACCTTCTCCTGGAGCCGCTCCAAGGCTGCTGCGAGCACAAAGGGATTCATCACTCTCGGGCTGTCTGCAGCCAGCAAACCCAGAGCGGTGTTTGACAGCGAGGAATAATTACCTTGCCAGCTTTGCTTTATCCACATTTCACATTCCGGGGGGGAGAGGGAAAGCCGCGTTCCCAGCGGCTCGGGCCAGGAGCCCATCCGGGCTGGAAGCTCCCACATCCCGGGAGAGGCTGAGGGATGGGAGGCACTGGGGCATCTCCTCCTCCACCCCTGGGCCTTCCTCACCGAGTCCTTCCCCTCCGGGGGCTGCCTGCGGGTTTGGGATGGCCCCGTGCCGAGATTCCCCCCAAACCCCGGCACCAGGAACGCCGCCCGGCCCGGGGACACCACCCCGGGGTGAGCCCCGGGCCGCTTTATTTCGCTCATCCTCCACGTCTTTAATTAAATTAGCTCCGACACAAAGGGTTGCCTGACCCCGAGTGGGTTAAACGAGCCCGTCTCCATGGCAACCGGCTCCTCCGAAGGGCTGAGAGCTCCTGTCTCTCCTCCGAACCCTTCCACATTCCTCAGCTCCCGTCCCTCGCTGCGCCCGCGTTTTAAAGGCGCCGAGATGGGTTTGGGAGGAGCTGTGCGTGGATTTGGGGGGGTGACAGCTGCCGGGACCGCTGGAGATGCTCAGTCCTGCGGAAATGTCAGGGTCCGATTCCTCCCGCGGCTCCCGTTCCCGTCACCTTTCGGCGCGGATCGGCGCTCAGCCGGCGCTGCTCGGTGGGATTCCTCCCGCAGGAGAAGGAAAAGCAGGAAACCGTTCAGGAGTTTGAGCAGGAGCGGCCCGGCTGCTCCCAGGTGCCATAAATAAAGGAAATAAACAGCGGGAGTCGCCTCCGGGAGCTCGGGGTGTGGGGTGGGAACGTGAAGCTCTGACCCAGATGCAGCAAATGTGGAAGCGCCACCAGAAGAAATTCCTGGAGATGGGACGGGAGAGGGGAGGAACAAACCCGGGCAGCAGCACAGGCTGGGGGTGACCTGGGGGTGTCACCAAGCTGTCCCTGAGCAGCCAGTGGGGTCCTGGCGTGGATGAGGAAGAGCCTTCCCAGCAGGTCAGGGAGGGATCCTGCCCCTCTGCCCAGCCCTGCAGGCACCTCTGCAGTGCCCTGTCCAGCTCCGGCTCCTCAGCACAGCAGGGACACGGAGCTCCCGCAGCGGGACAGAGATGCTGAGGGGCCTGCAGAGATCCCTGCCCGGGAAAGGCTGAGGGAGCTGGGGCTGCTGAGCCTCGGGAGGAGCCCCAGCCGAGAGGGGCCCTCAGCCCTGGGTGTCCCCGTGTGCAGGGAGGGCTCCGGGCGGGGCCGGGCTCTGCTCCGGGGCCCAGCAGCGGCACCAGAGGCACGGGCAGGGGCTGAGCCCAGCAATTCCCTGCGCGGGAGGCAGAACTGTGCCCTGGGCAGTGCCCAGCCCTGAGCAGAGCCCACAGAGGCTGCGGAGTCTCCCTCCCTGGGGACATCCCAGACCCATCTGGCCACCACCCTGAGCCCTATGCTGCTGGAGCAGGGAGGTGGCACCCAGTGTGACCCTTTGTGGTCCCTTCAAACCTCTCCAGTGAAAAAAAATAAAAAGGTAAAAACCCCCTCCTGTCAGAGCAGGCAAAACCAGGATTTGGATGGAAAATGAAAGGAGGGAGAGGTTGGGGAGATCCTCGACTCCCCGGACCCAGCCATGAAGGCGAGTGGGGAAATATTTAATATAACAGAGACTTCCTCAGGCTCGGCGATGAAAGATTTTCAAGCAATTTCCAGCTGAAACCCTGATTCAAACATTTAACAAGGAGGGGAACCTATCAGGCCAACTTCTCCCGGAGGAAGCGATGCCTCTGCTATCTTTGCTGCATCTTTAAATTGCATTTGGGAATGGAGTTCATTCAAGACTCATTTAAGCTCTCTCAGAGCCCACTTTAGGATGACACGACCCGCACCCATCTCCTCCCCCGCAGCACGGGGGGCTCTGGGTGCCTCGTGGCTGCACTTGAAGCATCTCTAAACACTGCACCGAATCCCTCCCCGGGGTGCCTCTCCAAAATAACAGCTGCAGATGAGCCGTGAGGAATCTCTGATTTACGAGGGGCTTGGGAAGCTTCTGCAGGCCTGGATCGTGGAGCCAGTCCCAGGACGGGGATGAAAACTGGTCAGGTTTAAAATGAGAAATTTAGGGGCAAAATGAAGTGTGAATGCTCAGGCAGGTGACACCAGGACACCTCTCCCAGTCTCATCCCGGCTCTCGGATGAGCCAGCTCCTAATTAAGCGTTCGTTAGGCTTCAGCAGGTCCATCCTGCCCTCCCTCATGGGCTTTGGAGCACGGAAAGGGTTTGAGGAGCTGCTCACGAGAAACCCCAAGAAGAAATCTGAGACCATGCTGGGAATGTGGACCAGACCGAGCAGGGACTCAGCATCACCTCTGGAAGTGCCCAAGGCCAGGCTGAGTGAGCAAAAAAAATCCTAAGATGGGGGTTCTTTTAGGGGAAAAAAAGGCAAAACCTGAAATATTGAGATTAGAGGGCGTCAGGGGTTGGAAGGGACATTTTTCCAGCACCAGGAAGGGGCTCCAGGAGAGCTGGAGAGGGACTTGGGACAAGGGTCTGGAGTGATGGGACACAGGGGAATGGCTTTAAGCTGAAGGAGGGGAGCTTTAGATGGGATTTGAGGGAAAAATTCTTCCTTGCGAGGGCGGGGAGGCCCCGGCACAGGTTATTCCATGGCTGCCCCATCCCTGGAAGTGCCCAAGGCTGGGCTGGAGCAGCCTGGGATGGTGGGAGGTGGGGCAGGATGAGATGGGACGGGCTTTAAGGTCCCTTGAAGCTCTGTGACTGCACCTCCCACGCAGGTGAGGACACTCCAGTGCTGCTGGGGCGGCCAGCAGGGCCAGCGGGGCCTCCTGCACCAGCCCCCGGGGTATTTTCAGCGAGCAAACCGAGGCACGGTCCCCGTGCCAGGCAGTTTTATGCTGCGAATTTTCGAGAAGAAAAGCCAGGCCCCGCTCGGAGCCAGCGCAGGCTGCAGCTGCCTCATTTCTCCGACGGAGATGGAGATGGTTTCTTGGATGGAGCCACCGGAGCAGGTTCGGGGCAGCGCAGGTCCCTGGTAAATCCAGCCCCACCTGCCCCTCGTGGGACAGCCCTGGGGCTCGGAGCCTGTCCTGCAGCAGCCCCTCCTCCGGCTGGAACCGCAGCCCCAAAGGACAAAAGCTTGAGTGGGATTTGATGGATTCCCCCCAGGCCTGAGCTGAGTCCCCGCCGGGTCTCGGGGGAATCAGTGCCAGGAGATGAACTCGTCTCTGCTGGGGGACCTTGGTGAAACCTCCAGCCCCCTCTCTGCGTCTCCACGGATGCTGCAAATCCCCGCTTCGTGCCCCAGGAAAAGCACAGAGTGGCTTCTGCTCGGCTGTCCCTGGGGTCAGGGGGTCTGGGAGTGACCACCCGGGACCCCCTTCCCTCAGCTGCTCCCTGCTCCCGAGAGAGGCCGGGGCAGGAATCTCGGGAAGGACCTGGAGCAGCAGCTCCCTCGTGGAAGCTCATGGCGGGAGGGCTGGAACTGGGACACCCCTGAGGTCCCGTCCACCTCCAATCATTCCATGATTCCGTGGTTCTCCCTGCCCGCAGGAGAAGGGGAAGGAGGGCGGACACAGGGGCTGAGAAGTGGAAATGGGAGAGGAGGAGAATCCCAGGGAGCGTGGGGACGGTGGGGATGGGTCACTCCTGTCCCCTGTGAGGGACACCTCCTGCTATCCCAGGTGGCTCCAGCCTGGCCTTGGGCACTTCCAGGGGTGCAGGGGCAGCCACAGCTCCTCTGGGCACCCTGTGCCAGGGTCTCCCCACCCTCACTGGGGGAATTTTTTCCCCCAAATCCCAACTAAATCTCGCCTCCTTCAGCTTAAAGCCCTCCCCTGTGTCCTGTCCCTCCAGGCCTTGTCCCCAGTCCCTCTCCAGCTCTCCTGGAGCCCCTTCAGGCCCTGGAAGAGGCTCTGAGGTCTCCCTGGAGCCTTCTCTTCTCCAGCCCAGCTCTCCCAGCCTGGCTCCAGAGGGGCTCCAGCCCTGGGAGCAGCTCCGTGGCCTCCTCTGGGCTCATTCCAACAGCTCCAGCTCTATTTAGTGCTGCGGGCCCCAGAGCTGGACGCAGAACCCCAGGTGGGGTCTCACGAGAGCAGAGGAGAGGGAAGGGATCTCCTCAGGTGCTCCAGGTGCCATCCTGGGCCACCTTCAGCTGCTGAGCACAGGAATTGTCACCCTCTCCCTGCTCCCGGGGCAAGGCCTGTCCCCTTGGGATGCTGGCGGGACATCCCTGCCTCTGCTCCCAGGCCAGCCGGCCCTCGAAGGGGACGTGGAAAAGCAGCGCCAAGAGTGGCAAAAGAGGCAAAAAGGAGAGGCAAGAAAAGGGAAGAAGCATGAGGGGAAGGAAGCGGCGACGGCGTGAGGCAGCAGGAGCGGACATTTGGGAGCGGCCAGCGGGGGAGGCCCCGTCCATGCAGCAGCTCCTGACAGGGGAGGGCTCGGGGAGGCAGGAGCAGGCGAGGCCTGGGCCCAGCAGAGCTCGGCGCCCCTCGGTTCTGGGTTTCCACCTCCCACCTGCGATCCCAGCCCGGCCTTCGGCTGCCCCCAGCGCTTCAAACACAGGATTCCCTCTGCTCCGGCTTCCAAGGCGCGCGGACGCGGAGCTTTCATCTTCCTGCTGCCTCAGCACAGCACAACCACACGGTGCTCTCGCCCCGCGGAATCCCAGGATCACAAAATCAGGTTGGGAAAGACCTTCGAGATCATCGGGTCCAGCCCGTGACCCGGCCGTGGCACCACGTCCGGCCTGTTCTGGACCTCCCGAGGTGTCACAGCCGCTCCCGCGCTGGCTCTGCCGCTGCGGGGTGGCCTCACGTGGTGATGGTGGTGGCATCATGTTCCTTCCGTCTTCGTGAGCTGTGAGCCCGGCTGAGCACAGCTGGGCAGGAGGCCGGTGGCACCCGGCTGGTGCCAGCCCTGGTGTGGCCACAGGACCAGGGCAGGGATTGCTCCCTGTGCCGGCACCTCTGAGGGACCTCGGCTCTGGGGTCAGCTCTGGCACCTTCATGACAAGAGCGACCTGGAGGGGCTGGAGCATGTCCAGGGAAGGGAACGGAGCTGGGAAGGGGCTGGAGAACTCCTGAGGGAGCTGGGGAAGGGGCTCAGCCGGGGGAAAAGGAGGCTCCGGGGGGACCTGGGGCTCTGCACAAGTCCTTGACAGGAGGGGGCAGCCGGGGGGGTCGGGCTCTGCTCGAAGGGAACAGGGACAGGAGGAGAGGGAATGGCCTCAGGCTGGGCCAGGGCGGGGTTAGATCGGATATTAGGGAAAATTCCTTCCTGGAAAGGGTTTCCAGGCACTGGCAGGAGCTGCCCAGAGAGGTTTGGAGTCACCACCCCTGGAGGTGTCCAAGAACCCCGAGGATGTGGGACCTGAGGACGCGGTTCCATGAGCACAACAGGCAGCTGGACTCGATTATCTTAAAGATTTTTCCAACCTCAACTATTCCATGATTCACAGGAGGCACCTGTGGGGTCGGGGTACACAGCCCTGAGCTGGGGGAACCCCCCGGTGTGGGGTTTTAATTGGCCACACCACGGAAAAACAGCTCCGTGGCTGCTCCCCAGCCCTGCTCTGGGGCTGACACCTGAAATAATTCGAGCTTCTCACCTTTCCTGCTGTAGGTGTTGATCCCCTGGGGACCAGCTCCTTAAATCTCCAGACAAAACTGAAAAAAAAGCCCCTTTTTCCTTTGGCTCACAGTTTTGCCATGGGGAGTTTGGGGGGGGGGGTTTGGGCGTATTTTCAGTGTGGCTGAGTCAGGGGGGAGTAAAACCAGCCTGTCCAGCCCCGGTTTATGTGTGCTTTGGGGGGTTAGGGGGGTTCAGGTGGGGGT
>WEIT01016956.1:54920-70864 GCA_013389985.1 Dryoscopus gambensis
GGGGGTTTGTGTGGGTTTAGGGGATTTTGCGGGGTTTGTGGGGTTCTCCGTGGGGTTGTGGGGTTCTGTGTGGGGTTGTGTGAGTTTATGAGGTTTATGTGGAGTTGTGGGGGTTTATTTGGGTTTGTGTGGGTTCACGGGGGTCTGTGTGGGTCCACGTGGGGTTTGTGTGAGGCTCTTCCCATCGGGCGCTGAACCTCACCCCTGCTCCTTCCCAGCCTGGCTCAGCCAGGAGAAACCTCTCCCCGCTACCCCAGGGGGAGATGCCACGCCCTGACATCCCTTCATCCCCACATGGCGCGTGCACATCCTCATTTCCATTAATTATCGCAGGCCGGGATAATTAGAAGCCTCCGGCCACGGCAGAGCCGTCCCGAGCATTCCCGAGGGAGCCTCCGGATTCCTGCTGTCCCTGCTCCCCCTCAGGCCACGGCGCCGAGGGGGAAGAGCCCCCGAGCTCGCCGTGACTGCTCAACCTCGTCACGACCTCCAGGAGCCCTCATGTCCGGCTGGATCTCATTCCTCCCATGGCTCAACCTCGTCACCACATCCAGGAGCCCTCGTGTTGGGCTGGATCTCATTCCTCCTGGCCCAACCTCGTCACCACGTCCAGGAGCCTGCATGTTGGGCTGGATCTCATTCCTCTCAGCCCAACCTCGTCACCACATCCAGGAGCCCTCGTGTCCGGCTGGATCTCATTCCTCCCATGGCTCAACCTCGTCACCACCTCCAGGAGCCCGCGTGTTGGGCTGGATCGCGTTCCTCCCGTGGCTCTGGCGGTGCCAGAGGAGCTGACTTCTCACAGTGGTGTCCCCTCGTTGGAGGGGAAGCGAGGCCCTCGTGGCACGAGCTGAGGTTGCAGGAGCCGCAGAGGCGTCAGGAGCTGCTCTCGAGGGTTCTGTCCCCCTGCCCGGCCTCGCTGGTGGCACCGCCGCGAGAGGGGACGCGCGGGGCCCTGAGGGCAGCGAGAGGCTCTGCTCCTGCTGAGGGAGCGAAGTGGAAGCTCGAACCCACAAACGAGGGGCTCGGTGTCCTCCCAAAGTCAGGGAATCACGGGATGGGCTGGGTTGGGAGGAACATGAAGATCGTTCCTCCCTGTGAGGCCGTTCCCTCTCCTCCTGTCCCNCACACCAGGGCTGGCACCAGCCGGGTGCCACCAGCCTCCTGCCCAGCTGGGCTCAGCCGGGCTCACAGCTCACGATGACAAAAGGTACATGACGCCATCACCATCACCACGTGAGGCCACCCCGGATAGGCAGAGTCAATATAAAGATCACGGAGTTCATGGCAGGGACACTTTCTGCCGTCCCAGCTTGCTCCAGCCAGGCCTTGGCCTCTCCCAGGGTTGGGGCAGCCATGGAATAACCCATCCCAGGTCCTCACCACCCTCACAGGCAGGAATTCCCTCCCAACACCCCACCTAACCCTGCCCTGTGGCCGTGGGGAGCCGTGCCCCATCCCTCCAGGCAGCACCCCGCAGCTTCTCCCTGGCCAAAAGAGCTGCGGGGAGCCCCCCAGAACGAGCTCCCTGGCACATCTGCTAATTACAGAGCCTCATTAGCGGTGTCACGGTGGAGCCGGATCCCTCAAACCCCTCACTGCAGCCGCAACCCGAGGCTTAAGCGGCTCCTAATTACGGCGAGGCTGAGGCTGATGAGCCTGGCTTATCTCAGCCTAGATGGGCTGCAGGTGTTGTGGGGCTCCTCGGGGTGATGGAACCTGCGGGGACAGGGGGTTTGTGGGGTTTTGTGTGGGTTTAGGGGTGTTTGTGTGGGGTTTTGTGTGGATTTACGGGGGTTTGTGTGGGTTTAGGGGTGTTTGTGTAGGGCTTTGTGGATTTATGGGGGTTTGTGTGGGTTTAGGGGTGTTTGTGTGGGTTTTGGGGGCTTTGTGTGGGTTTAGGGGGGTTTGTGTAGGGTTTTGTGGATTTACAGGGGTTTGTGTGGGTTTTGTGGATTTACGGGGGTTTGTGTGGATTTATGTGGGATTTTGTGGGTTTGTGTGGGGTTTATGAGGGTTTGTGTGGGTTTATGTGGGGTTTATGTGCATTTGTGGGGGTTTCTGTCCCCACTCACCACTGTCCCCTGGAGAGGCACCCCCGTCCCTGCCCGGAGCACCTGTGACAGGCAGCAGAGACCTGAAGGGGGAGGCTGAGTCCTGCCAGCCCCAGGTGAGGCCATTACGGGACCCCCAGTGCTGGGGCCACCTCCCCTCTCCCAGTGTCACCTCCCCCTCCGCGGCTCCTTGTCCCCAGAGGTGCCCTCCAGGCTCGGGTGGCACCTCCCGGGCACTGCCATCTCTGCTGGGGTGGATTCTGTCTGCTCCCAGAGCCAGGGGCTCTCCACGTGGATCCCCATTCCTTCGGGGAAAGAGGCAGACGAGAGATTTCACCCCTCACCACCCCCCGGGCCCACGGCGCCGAGCCTGGAGCCGCGCTGCCCTCGTGAAACCCCCTCCGAGCAGGTCGTGGATTCCAGGAACCGCAAAATCACGGCATCACTGAGCTTGGAAAAGCCCTCTGTGACCATCGAGCCCAAGCTGTGCCTGATCCCCACCGAGCGCCACCTCCAGGGGTGGGCACCCCAAACCCCCTTCCAAGGCCCGGCCACCCTTCCCACGAAGAAATTCCCGCCCATGCCCAGCCTGGCACAGCCCGAGGCCGTTTCCCCTCATCCTGCGGAGGTTTGGAGCGCAAAGCCCAGGCTCGAGCCTTGGGAAGGGCCGAGGTCTGGTGAGGACCCAGGAGCTGGAGCCAGACAAAGAACTTGGATCCATCAGCTGCTGAAGTCATCTCCTCACGCCAGGGCCGAGGCAGGGAGCTGGGAGAGCCTTTGAATGGCTGCTGCTGCTGCCGCAGTGATAAATTAGATCACTTTGAGAGCACTTTAGAGCTGGACGGAAAATTCAGTTGCTCTGCTGCCAATTTCATCCTGTAAGTGGAATTAATGCCTCGCTCCAGCTGCACTCTCCAGCCACCATGAGCAAGGCTCCCCTGCTCCGAGGGGTTTGGCTCTCTGGGAGCTGCGTCTGAACCAGCAGAGAGCAAACGGGGGAGGAGCCGCAGGAGCCCATTTTGGCCTTGGAGCCTCAGACAAGGTGGATTTGGGCTGAAAAGCCAGGTTTGAGAGCACCGGGGAGGCAGGGCTCGTGTTTGGGGTCTTTCCTAGTGGGTGGTAAAGAGGAACTGCTCTGGGAAGGTTTGGAAAGTTGAACGGGAGACCAGGCACTGAAATCACAGAATATTTGGAGCTGGAGGGACCCGCAGGGATCACCGAGTCCAACCCCAGCCCCTGCTCAGCCCCAACAACCCCACCCTGGGCATCCCTGGCAGCGCTGTCCCCACGCTCCTGGAGCTCCAGCAGCCTCGGGGCCGTGCCCATTCCCTGGGGAGCCTGGGCAGTGCCAGCACCCTCTGGGGGGAGAACCTTTCCCTGATCTCAGCCTGAGCCTCCCCTGGCCCAGCTCCAGCCGTTCCCTGGCTGCTGTCCTGCTCACAGAGCAGAGCTGCCCCTCGGGAGAAGCTGCAGCCCCCCAGGAGCCTCCCCTCAGTCCCTTCTCCAGCTGAACAAACCAAGAGCCCTCGGCCACTCCAGATCCTTCCCTGCTGCTCCATCAGCTGTTCTGGGGTTTTAAAATCCCAAGTTGACACTTAAAGGAGAAGAAAAAATAACCAAACCCTCTCTGGGATCCTCCCAGATCTGGACGTGGTTCAAGCTGCTGCCTCGCAGTGCACCAGGGACCCGGGGCTGGCACGAGGCCTCCGCTGTGGCATCCTCAGAGCAGGGCAGAGGACGGCTCCAGGGAGGGGGCACTCGGCAGGCTCGGGACAGGATCTGTGCCTGCAGCGATGGAGGAGGCAGAACTGGAGGAGGACAGGCCAGCAGAGGCACGGGGATGGTTTTGGCAGGGGCAAGGAGACCCAAGGAGATCACTGGCGTGGGCTGGAGCACCAGAAATCCATCCTGAGAGAGGGAAACAGGAAACGCAGGCAGGCACGGGGAGTTCTGGAGGATGAGGCTGGGGAAGCCAGCAGGGGTTTACGAGGCTGCGCGAGGCCTGTCCCTCCGCCGCGGGGATGTGCCGGTCCCTGCAGGACGCCAGAGCAGAAACTCCCAGATGAACCACGGAACGGTTGGGAAATGGCCTTAGGAAGTGGCTCCAGCAGCTCCCGGTCTGCTTCAATCAACCCTTTTATTTCTTCCCTTCTCATTTCCCAGAGCTGGCCCAGCCCCGGTGCAGATGCTCAGAGCTGAGGAGTCCGGAGGGCCAGAGCTGAGGGGGGACTGAGGGTGGGGAGCGGGAGGAGCTCTCTTTGTGCGGGCAGAGATTCCTGCCCGGCGCTGGGTGAAGCTCCCGGGAAGATTCCTGCTGGAACTGCAGGCTCAGGGCTCGTTCCCTGGGCACGGACAGGGACAGGGACCAGGTGCTGCTGTGGCCCTTCCTCCTGGTGCCGAGATGTCCGAGACGGAAGCGTGGAATTGTTTAGGTGGGAAAACACCTCTGAGATCATCCTGGCACGGAATGGAGATGCTGGGAGCTCTGTGAGTCTGCTTCCTGCTTCCTACCTGGATCCTGCTGTGGTTTTCCAGGAGTTCCTCGGGTTTTGTGCTCAGCTTTCCTGGGAGCTCTGTCAGCCCTGTCCCTCAGGCTCACAGGGAGGATCTGTGCACATGAGGGATTCCTCCTCTCCATCCCGGGGCTGGGATTTCTGCCCTCAGCATCCGGGGAGGTCTCCCAGGCGAGCCTCACTCCCCGCTGGCTGCGTGGGGATGGCAGGGAATTGCTCAGGCCTTCCCCCCAAGCTCTGCTCCACCCTCCACAGCACAGGCTGAGGGGTCCCAAGTGTCCTTTCCGCTGCCCAGTGACCAGGATGAGTCAGCTCTGGTGGCTTCAGTCCCCTCCAGTGATGGGAAATGGGTTTGGCAGCCCCAAAAGGAGCAGGGTCCGGGTCAGGGGCCTCGACAGAGGCTGTTCCAGGGGGAGCAGGTCCCCTCTGCCCCGGGCCAGGTGCGCAGGGAGCCGGGGATCTGCTCCCCGCAGGTGTCAGCGCCGAGTGAAGCCTCTCCCAGCCCCGTGCTAATAACTGCTGCCTCATTTACAGCCTCGGCGCGCTCAGCAGCTCATCTGGGCGAGCTCTCAGAGGCTCCTCGCATCTGATATGTGAAGGATCCTGCATGCGAGGCACCTGCTCGACTCCAGGCAGCCTGAGAAGCGCCAATCCATTTGATAATTAAATGTTTGCTGCCACCTAATTGTCCCTTTCTCCCGCAGCCCAAAGCCCGTCTCCTGGCACCCTCCCCGGAGCGCCGAGCTTCAAAGGGAGCTGGGGAAGAGTTTCTTTTCTCCGAGCACGGGGTAGATCGGAGATGGAGCCGTCTCGAGAGCTGTCAGGAGCCAGATAAGAGAAGCGGGAGAACAGCAAACCCGGCGGGCTAATTATAAACAGGCAAATATAGCAGGAGAGCAGATTGCAGCGGGCTGATAAAGCGGCGGCACCGCCAGGGCTGCCGCTCACCTGGGCCTGGGCTCAGCTCTAGGCCCAGCTTTGCTCTGCGGATCCGCCCTCTCGGAGCCACATCCAGGGATCGGCCACGCTCCTCAGCTCGGCTCCAGCCTGAACCAGAGGAGCCCCGGCCTCGGGAACGAGCTCCCGACCACCTGTGTGCCTCGGGCTGGCTTCTCCCTGGGTTTGGAGGGCATTTCCCTGCCGAGAGCTGCGCTCAGGGCTGGCTGTGACCCTGCTGTGCTGCTGCTGAGCTCCCGGGAGGAATTCCAGGGGGGAAATGAGCTCTCCGGCGCTGCCCGCTGGGTTCGTGACGGGCGCAATCCCCCAGCTCGAGGCGAGCGGAGCGGGGTTTGCTGGGCTATAAATACAAACCCAGGCGCTGGGGATGGCTCTGGAAGCACGAGCCGGGGGGGTGGGCGTGTGCAGGCAGCTCTATTTTCAGCTGCTCCCACCCAGCAAGGCTCTGTAGTGCTTTGAGTTGAACTTTCGGGGGTTTTTTCTATCTTCTCCGCGAGGTTTTCGGGCTGTCTTGGGGGAACAGGCAAGTTCAGAGGGGTGGGGTTTGGGAAACCCCCTGGCGATGGGGTCAGTGGGGTATCTGTAGGGCCGAGACCCCACAGAGAGGATGCAGGCAGTCAGCGATCCTGGGAGGAGCCGCTCCAGGAGGACCTGGAGCTGTTGGAATGAGAGGGGGAGGCCACGGAGTGGATCCCAGGGCTGGAGCCCCTCTGGTCTGGGAGAGCTGGGGGTGCTCACCTGGAGAAGGGAAGGTGCCAGGGAGAGCTCAGAGCCCCTTCCAGTGCCTGAAAGGGCTCCAGGAGAGCTGGAGAGGGACTTGGGGACAAGGCATGGAGGGACAGGACACAGGGAATGGCTTCAAATTGAAAGAGAGGGAAATTTAGGTTGGATATTGGGAAGGAATTCCTCCCTGTGAGGGTGGGCAGGCCCTGGCACAGGGTGCCCAGAGCAGCTGTGGCTGCCTCTGGATCCCTGGAAGTGTCCCAGGCCAGGTTGGACGGGGCTGGGAGCACCCTGGGATAGCAGGAGGTGTCCCTGCCCGTGGCAGGGGTGGCACTGGATGAGCTTTAAGGCCCCTTTCCAACCCAAACCCGTTCTGGGATTCTTTGATTCCATGAATTTCAGCACCCAGACTTGGGGATTGCGGTCTGGGGGAGAGCAAGGGGCTCCTCCCTGGGGGATCCATTCCCATTCCTCACCGCCAGCTCTGAAAGGACCAGACCCCCAAAACCCGATGATTTCACTGCAGACGTCGACTTGGCAGTTGCCTAAATTTGGGTGGGTGGCTGGCTCTCCCCGTCCCTGGCAGCTCCGGTGCAGAGGGCTCAGCTGAGCTCCTGCACCCCTGCAGGAGGCACCGAGGCTCTGGGATTGGCTCTGCACGGGCTAGGAATCAACAGGATCGCCACTTCCGACAATTAAAACCTCCCTGGGCCCGCTCGGGGGCGGAGGCTGAGCTGTGGTGGCTCGGATCATCGAGCCCTCTGCAGAGCAGGATGTCCCCAGCCTTGGGAACGGTCCCTTCTCTGTGCCCCAAAAGCATCTGAGAGGTGGATTCAGGGCATGGCACGGCCAAGAAAAGGGGCTGAAAGCCACTCAGAGGGTGAGGCAGCCCCTGTGCCACGGAATATCTGACGTTCCCGGTTTCACCGCTGGAGATGGAAGCACGAGGCTGCAAAAACCAGTTCAGGCCGGGGACTGGTGCCTGGGACGCAAAACCTGAGCGTCATCTGCGTCACATCCTTCAAAAGGTCCGATTTTGGGAGGATCCGGTGGGAGCAGATCCAAATGCGTTGGGTGCAGCCAGCCCTCGAGAGCGACAGAGAACGATTCTGACTGAAGATTTCCACAGCAAAGAGCAAAACATCCCCGAATGGAGACCTCGTGCTCTCCCTCCCCGCCAGAGGAGCGATCTGCTGCCCCCTCCTGCTCGAAGGCAGCCGGGAAAAGGGCTGGAATTGGGATTTCAGGTGCCTGGCTGAGGCGGAAACCCGGCAGGGAAATGTTTGTGGGCAGCCCAGGTGAGCTTTGCCTCGCTGAATTCCCCTCGGAGGCACCTCTGGGCCGGGCTGGCACCCTTCAGCCTCGCGGGAGCCACAGNGTGGAGCCGCGGCCGCCCTGCCGCGCGCCGAGCGGGGCTGGAGTGTCTCACTGGCGGGAGAGAAGGCCAGATAAGGGCTTTATCTGGGATGTCTCCGTCTGGGAAGAGGGATTGAAGCGTGTTTTTGTCTGGGCACCCCAGCCCGGGCTGCAGGATCCTGTTATCGTCCCTGCCGCGCTATCGTGTCCCTGGGCTGACAATCTCCTCCAGCGCGGGAAGGAGAAGAAATCAATGGCTTATCAGCTCCGAGCTGCCACATCAAACCTCTCTTCAAGGGACTTCCCGTGGCTCTGGCAGCTCCGGGGGTGAGGGACGCTGCTCCCGCGCATCCCAAGGGTGTTTGAGGGCGTGGAGTGCTGGGCTTGGGAGAGAGACGCTCTCCAAAATGTCTTTGGGAAAAATCAGCTGCGTTTTCCTAGGCTTGGACTGACACTGCTGCCCCTGGGGCATCCGGGCTTGGAGAAACTCCTGGGAAAAGGTGGAAAAAAACAGAAAAACGACCCAAATCGCTGCCCTCGGGTGCTGTGGGGGGAGCTGGGGGCCTGCAGAGCCACCAGGGATGGAACACAGGCCCAGAAGAAGCTGGGGAGTTCTGCAGAGCTCTTCACAAGCCCAGGTTCGGTTTGCTGCGGCCAGGTTTGGGTGCTGGGGGAACTGCAGAAGTCAGTCCCGTCGTGGGCAAACCCCAGCTGGTGCCCAAGCTGAGCCCCTGGCGGCAGCACCTCGGCAACAACGTCTTTAAGAAAGGGGAAAAAACCTGCTCTGGAAGAGAGGAGTGGGAAAAAGTGACAGGAACAGCTCTGCAGGTGGCGGCCCCAAATTCATCAGAGATTTGGGGTTGCTGCCCACCGAAGTGAAGGAGGAAGCGTTGAGAGCAGCCCCCAGGGGGTAAAGGAGTCGCTGGGTGTTGTCACTGTGCCTTTGGGCCCCCTCAAATCCGACCTCAGGCAGGAACGACTTCCTGGGAAATGCTCCTTGCTCCGGTGGAAGATGCTTCCTGATCCGGGCGTGTGTGACCTCCACCCCTTCCCAGCCTCCAAACCGAGCCCCTCCGCCCCTAGGAGCCGCTCCCCGCGCTGCCACGGGCTGTCACAGCGTCCTCTGAAGCCACCTGTGTCCTAATGGCTGCAAACCCTGGCTAATTTGTCCATTATCCCGAGGTTTATCCACTCCCCGGTGGCTGCTTTGACACGCTGAGCTCGGCTCCGGCTGTTCCCGCCAGCACTCGGCCAGAGCTGGTGGGATCTGCGTGAGGATTTTGGGCTGAGACCCCCTCTGCTCTGCTCCCCACCCGTGCACCTTCATGGCTGCAGAATTCCTCCTTGGAACAGATTTCTGGAGCCATGTGGGTTTGTTTGGAATTTTCGTTCGTGTCCCGCAAGAGAGAATTCCCGCCAGGAAAACCCGTGCCCCTCGTTTACGATAAAGCTCCGCAGCCCCAGCCTGGTCCTGCATCATCCACTGACAGCTCTTCACCCGCTGAGGAATCCACTCCCTCAGAGACAGGAGCTGCAATCGACCCCCTCAAGCCTCCGGGCCAGCTCTGCCCGAGTCCTTCGGTGGTTTTGCAGGAGGTCGCTGATTTGGGATCCCTCAGACCTTCCCTGCTTCCAGCGTGGATTAAGCACGGGGGGATTAGAGCGGAGGGGACGTGGCAGAGGAGGCTATTTCTGTCTCGGCTCAGCTCCGCCGAGCGCTGTCAGCTGTGCTGTGCTGCCGTGGCTGCTGCTCGTGGGCGTGCGGGGAACAGGCCCCACGAGAGCTAATTGAGGTGGGTTAATAAGAGCAGAGCCTGCTGAGCACTCCAAGCAGGGGCTGGGCACAGCAAGAGCTCGTTCCAGGGCTGGAGATGGGCTCATGGAGCCCTTTCCCTTCCTCGTCTGCTGCCCTCGTGTCCCGCGAAGCCCCGCTGGAGTGGGATTTGCACGGCAGGGAACTCGGGGATCCTGAATTCACGGGGCTCCCACGCACTTCCCACCCCACAACATCCTCCCATCCGAGCCCCCGGGACACCGCGCCCAGGCCAAAAAGCCTCTTCAGCCTCTGCCACAGTGGGGAAAACTGGAAATGCTCCGTGGGCCTGAGCCTGGGGAGGTGCCTGGCCTGGAGATGCAGCATCCCAGCAGCACCAGTCACAGCCCTGCGAGGGACTGGGCTGTTCCCCGCGCCCTGGGTGCCTCTCCCAGGACAGCTCAGGCTGGCACAGGCAGGGCACCGATGGCACTCGGAGTCTCGCTGTGCTTCGTGCTTTTCCCTGTGGCCGCTCCCTCCATTCCCGAGCCGTCGGAAGCGGCAGGAGGACACGGCTCTGCCTCGGTGCTGTCACAGCAAAGCTGCTCAGCCGGGACACATGCGAGGCTGGGCTGTCCCCGAGGATGGAGCAGCCTGGGAACTGCTGAAGATTCCCAGGTATTTGCACTGACAGCACCGGGAGGGTTTCCCACACCACCGAGGCGGAGCGTGGAAACAGCCAAGCCCCGGAGCTCCAGGACAACAAAGCCCAGCTCTGCAGGCACCAGGAAGGATGAGAAATGAGGCACGGGGAGAACCAGCTCAAGGAAAGCAGGAAAAAACATAATTGGAGAGGACTTGGGAGGGAACTGGATGTGAAAAGCTCTGAAGCTGCCTCGTTTGAAAGACTGGATAATGCACGGAGTGTCGGGGACAACGCTGGAGAGCTCTGGTTTGCAGGATCAGCCCGGCCTCAGGAGCAGGGCACTGCTGGTGAAACACCAGCGCCTCGCCTGCAGTCCCACCTGCCCTCACCGGGAGTGGGCTGCCAGCCCGGAGGGGCACAACTCCACCGGAATAAAGCCCTGAACCTGCAGAAGCCTCGCTGGCCGCTGGCCCCGGGCGATTGGAAGCGCAGAGAGCAGCCTGTCGGGAGGTGCCAGGGGAGGGAAGGCAGCCAGGGCAGCCTGGAGAGCCCATGTGGAAGCTGAGGACACGGCTTTGGGCACCTTTGCCTCGGGCTGCTGAGCAGGGCTGGGACCCGTCTGTCCCTGGGGCACCGTCCTGGCCCTGGGGACACTCCCGGGGTGTCCTGCGGGCTGCAGCTCCAGCTGCAAGCGGAGCTGAGCGAGCCCGGCTGGCCCCGGGCGCAGCAGAGGTGAAAGGCCGTGTCCTCCTGCCGTGGTAGCTTCCCTCCTGCCGAGGGAAGCGCCAGGACGGCCGGCATCGCCCTCGGAGGGTGGCGACAGAACTTCCAGGTGCCACCGGCCACCAATCGGGGGCAATGCCTCTGCCCCACCCGGGAGGACGCTTTGGGAACTGAGGCAGGTGAGCCCAGGGACAGGAGTTCCTGAGCTGGAGCAGGGGGTGAGGGAGCTGAGGGGATCCCTGAGGGTGTTCCGTCCTGTCCCAGCTGTGCCCCATGTGCTGGCGCTCCCAAAATCCAGGCACTGCATCCCTGCCCCGACAGCTGTGAGATCCCAGCGTCCGCAGGCAGCCCCTGCTCTCCTGAGCTGCTCTGGGCTTTCCCTCACAGCCTCCCTGGCCCTTTGTTGCTGTTTTTGTCTGAGCTTTCCTATGCGAATGTTTGAGCTTGTTTATCTGTTTCAGCTGAAAAACTCCACAAGCCCCAGCAAAATGCTAATAAGAAGCATTAGCCGCAGTTAATTGAACTGCTTCTGTGATCCTCATAATTATCTCCTGGTACAGCACCTACCCTGAGAACAGCAGGATGGATGCCAGAGATAATCAGATAGAAGATCTGGGAAAAACATTTAATTTTCTTATCCAAATTAAGATTTTTTTTCCCTCGGATTGATTACCTCACTAAATATTTGCTGTTGAGAGCAAACCAGGCCGGTGCTGGTGGGGACTGCAAAGGGAATGATGGGTGCTCAATTATTTACAGCCTTGCTCGGCTGGCTGAGCGTGCGCCAGGAATGCAAAGGGAGCTGTCGCCGGGAATCTCGCCGGAGATTTTTCACCGGGACTAAAAACACAGGCAGCGACGAGGGGGAACGTTCTGCCGAGTCAAAACGCTGAGAGCCGCCCGGTGATAAATTGAGCTGTCAGCGAGGCTTGATGATCACATCCAGAGCACCCCAGCCTTGCCCCGAACTCCTCGAGTTTGCAGACCGGGAGCAAATATTGGCTCGGCGCAGCGCTCGGGGGGGCAGCAGGTGAGAGCGCCTGCGGTGCCTTCGGAAGTCCCGTTTTTAAATGCGGCAACTCCGGCCCAGCCTGGCTCGGGTCCCCTCTCTTGGCTCGTCCCTGCGTGGGGCTGGACGTCCCCCACGCGCCGCAGCGGGAGCTGTCGCGCCTTGTCCTCCGTAACTCAGAGCCGGCTCGGCGCCATCCGAACCAGATTTATCTGGTGCAAATCGTCGCCCCCCGCTCAGGAGCGCGGTCTGGGGGAAACGGAGGCACGACGGGTTTGCGAGGGAAGGAAAATCCGTGGATTCTTCAAAGCGGGAGAAGGGGGGGATTTGGCAGCAGTGGCTATTAATAGGCTCTGAAACAGGGATTTTGCTGTTTAGGAAGCTGAAATGCCAGTGAGGAGCTGTGCGGCCACGGAGAACTGGCAGAGCTGAGTTTTATACACACACACACACACAAACATAGATATTTATTAAAAGGAAAGGAATCCTTGCAGTGGCATTGCAAATCTCGCTGGCTGCGGATGCTAAAGCTGTCATTAAATGTCTGGGAAAGCTTAGACAGGTTGAAGTCATGGAATCAAAGAATCCCAGAATGGTTTGGGTTGGAAGGAACCTTAAATATCATCCCACTCCCCCCCTACCCTGGGGCAGGGACACCTTCCCCTACCCCAGGCTGCTCCAAACCCTGTCCAGCCTGGCCTTGGGCACTGCCAGGGATCCAGGGGCAGCCACAGCTGCTCTGGGCACCCCATGCCAAGGTCCCACCACCTTCTGAGTGAGGAATCTCTTCCCAATATCCCATCCAAACCTCCTCTGTGTCAGTTTGAATCCGCTCCCCCTTGTCCTGTCAGTGAACTGAGAACAGGGGAACATCGCCCAACATTCCCAGCAGAACAGGAACGACGTGAGCCCTGCAGCCCTGGGGCTCGGGGGGCTATGGGGAGATCCGTCCCCTTCCCATGGGGCAAAGCCTGTCCAGAGCTGCTGCTCGGGACAATCCCCCGGAGAATTTGGGCTCCTGGGTGGGGTCTGGCCCGTGCCAGTCCCAGCTGGAGTCCAGCCTGGATCTGGATGAGGCCCAGTCAGCAAAGAGCCCCATCCCTGCTCCTCCCGCTGCCACAGCCCTGGCTCATGTTTATTCATCCCATTAAGGTGTTTCTATTCCTCCAATTTGAGCATTAACCAGGCGAGATGACAAAAAGCACCTGCTAATATTAAGCGTGCAATTACGACAAGGATACGATTGGAGTTCAGCTCCCCTCGCTGCCGTGAGGCTGAGAAAGGGAACTGGGCTGGACCTTGAGCTGCTTTCAGCCCTCACTGGAAGTTACCGGAGGGATCCGCGTGTTTATTTGTGTTTCCCACTAATGGGGGTGTTTATCCCGCCCAGCTGGAGGGAGGCGCAGCGGGAGCCCAGCGGGGCTGGCTGTGCCGGCGGCCTCTCTGCCTGCGCGGATTTTTGTGGCTCTGCTGGGTTTGTGTGCGCCGGCAGCACGGGCTCAGCCTGTCCCTGGCACAGCGACGTGGAGCCCAGGCTCTGCGGGATGCAGCAAATCCAAACTCACGCTCCCAATCCCCTGGACGCTCGTGCTGGACTTGGGGAATCCAAGGGACAGCGAGGAGCGAAGGATCAGGCGGCCGCGTGTGCTCGGGAAACTCGTGTTGGTGTGGGTGAGCTCTGCTCGCCCCTGCAGGACGCTCCCGGGGCCAGGCTGCACTTGGAAATCCTCCACAAAGTGCCCCAAAAAGGGGCTGGGAGCTGCTCTCTGCGACCCCTCACCGCAGGGCTGAGCACCCTTCCCTGTGCCGAGCCATCCCCGGGCTCCTTCAGAGCCCGATCCCAACCCTGGCTGAGGGGCAGAGCCTCCTGCTCTGCCTCCTCCCGGGCCCAAAGCCTGCTCGGTCCCCAGCTCTGACCACTTTGGGCAGCTCAGAGGGGCCTCTCCAACACCATTTTGGACCAATCCCTTCGTTTTGGCTGCGGGGCCAGCCCGGCGAGGCCCTGGCCGAACCGGCCCCTCGCGACAACCCCGCTTTATTTCCCCAAACCCCGCTCTGCTGGGCCGGGCCTGGACCTTTCAATCCCCGGGGCTTTGCTTGGGGTGAGAACCACAGAGCAACACTGGCCCCGGGTGGGCGCGGGGGACCGAGCAGCCGCACTGCGAGGGGAGGAAATTAATGAGGAAATTAATTACGGACTCGCCATAAAGCTCCTTATGGCCCTGGAACTGGGGGGAAACCCAGCCCCGAGCGGGATTTTGGGTTGCGGATCCCTAAAGACTCTTCCAGCAAGGCTCGGGCGGAGCTGGAAAGGGAGAGGGGAGGCGAAAGAGGTGCTCGGTCTCTTCTGGCAAAGCGTCACCCACTGGGACCCCTCCTGCCACCCCCAGGGCGCGGGGACCCGGCAGAGGGGACACCCAGCCCCCACCCAGGCTCTCGGGGTCAGCTGTCCACCCTAAATTAAATTATCAGCTGGGAAGCGGCGCGGGAAAAATTCAGGATGCGACAGGAATGCTGATCCCTGGGCACACTGGGAATATCCTGGCAATACTGCACGATTCTGAGGAAAGTTCCCAGCTTTACTGAAGGAATATTGAGGGTTTGATTTTGTCCTGGGTGGGTTTTATCCCGAATTCCCATTTTTTTCCCCTCTTTTCCTGCCTTTTCTTGGATTCCGACCTGTCCTGAGTTCATTTTTCCCTCTTGGGAAATTCCTGGGGTTGATTTGCATTCTTTCCCTACTCCCTCTCCCCTTCCAGGACCTGGATTTGGGTCCTGAGCTTAAGCCCAGCTTTAAATTTAAGCCCAGCTTGGGGCAAAAAGGTAAAAAAATCCAGGAAAACTCCAGGAAATTCCGCTAAAAACGACTTTTACCCAAGCAGGAAGTGCTTGGAGCCCCAGGAATTCTTGCGTGGATATTTTCAAAAATCCCAAAGTGGGTTTTTTTGAGGGATTTTGGATTTTCCTTGGGAAAACAAAGCTTTTCCGGTGAGTCCCATCAGGCTCTGGCCCTACAAACCACCCGGGAGAGGTTTGGGAGACCGGTGAGCAGCCCCTTCTCCCCTCCGAAGCGATCCCACTCCCGGCCCTGGCACCCCGCCCGCCCTGGGGGAGAGGAGGAAGCGATTCCGCCGCGCCTGGACGCCAATTCTCCCCCCTCGGCTGGGGGATTTGGGGTGAAAAACCCCACAATTCTTCATCTTCGCCAGCGCCCAATGTTCAGTGAACCACTGCTGCACATCCCTCGGGAATTGATGGGATTTGGGGAGGGAATTGTTGCCCGGGAGGCCCCGGCACAGGGAATTCCACAGACACCCAGTCCCTGCAAGTGTCCCAGGCCGGGCCGGACGGGGCTGGGAGCAGCCCGGGTGGATCCCGAGCGTGTCCCGAGGAATCCCAGGGAGTCCTAGAAGATCCCAGCGGGTCCCAGCAGTGTCCAGGGGGTCCCAGCATGTTCCAGTGGATCCCGGCAGATCCCAGTGTGCCCCAGTGGATCCCGGCGGGTCCCCGTGGGTCCCAGAGGATCTCAGTGTGTCCCAGTGGGTCCCAGCGGGTCCCAGTGGATCCCAGCAGGTCCTGGTGGGTTCCAGCAGATCCCAGTGTGCCCCGGAGAATCTCAGCGTGTCCCGGCAGATCCCAGAGGATCCCGGCAGATCCCAGCAGTTCCTAGCAGACCCCAGTACCTCCCAATGGATCCCAGCAGATCCCAGTGGATCGCAGCGGGCCCCAGGGAATCCCGGTAGGTCCCACCGGATCCCAGCAGGTCCCACCGGATCCCAGAGGATCCCAGCAGGTCTCAATGGATCCCAAGAGATCCCAGAGGATCCCAGTAGGTCCCTGCGGATCCCGGTATGTTCCAGTGGATCCCAGATCATCTCAGTAGGTCCCAGCAGATCCCAGAGGATCCCAGCGTGTCCCACTGGCTCCCAGCAGATCCCAGTAGGTCCCAGCGGATCCCAGAGAACCCTGGCAGGTCCCAGCAGATCCCAGAGGATCCCAGTATGACCCAGCAGAGCCTGGTAGGTTCCAGCGGATCCCAGAGGATCCCAGCAGGTCCCAGCAGATCCCAGCGGCTCCCACTGGCTCCCAGCAGGTCCCACCGGATCCCGGCGTGTCCTAGCAGCTCCCAGAGGATCCCACAGGATCCCAGCGGCTCCCAGAGGATCCCACAAGATCCCAGCGGATCCCACCGGATCCCGGCGTGTCCCAG
>WEIT01016958.1:684-16880 GCA_013389985.1 Dryoscopus gambensis
TAATATTTGCTGAAGAGATCTCATACACCAAAAACATCCTCAATTCTGTGTTAATTTGTTTGTGGAAACATTGGATATTTTTTCTTCTCAAAATAGCATTATAATGGACCAGCAAATTTATCCAACTTCTGCTTCTGAATATTCCAAATATTAATGAATATATTGAGCTGATGATGAGGTTAGTGATGCATTGTAGAAATGTTAAAATTTCATATAGTCCTGCTTCATTCCTATAGCTGTAATGAAGAAGGCTGTATTGTGGATAATTTAGATAATCTGCAGGGGAACTAAAGCAATGACTGTGAAGGAGAATGTGGCGTGTCGTCCCCCTAGGCCATGGAGCACTCCATTTGCTGGAATAGCTTCTAACTGCTATTTAGTGGGCAGCTAGTGGAAAATAAAATTGCTTCAGGCAAGTGCGAATCTTATTCTGTATTATTAATGTTTGCAGTCTGGGTGAGGAATAGGGTAAACTAACTCCATTTCTAATAAGGGGAGAAAACTGGAGGCTAAAGAAAAGGGAGGAAAAGATCAATATCTTCTTTTAGCAAGCCTTCTTTTGAAGGATTGTTTGTGTTGTGCTAAGTTTTTGTTGAGGGTGGAGGGAGCTAGGAGCAGTAGGTTAGACACCTTTATCTTCTTCTGGAGAGAGTGATTTCTGTTACCTAATGGTCATCCACAAGAGACTTGTTGATGAAGATGTTAATCTCTGGTTTGCAAGAACTCAGACATTTCTGAAAAACTGAAAGTAAGAGAAGGGCATTATGTGAGAGAAACATTTCACACCCTGAAAGCTGGATGAATTCACCATAGTGTGCTGAAATCCTCTGGGGAAATGAGAATGCAGATTCTGTATGCTAACAGTTGACGAGATTAACAGGATCGGTTTCCATTAAGAAAATCTGAAAGATTTCAAATCCTCTGGGTTTGTGTTTTGTTTGTTTAGTGGGTTTTGGTTTGTTTCATTTTTTGGTTTAGTTTAGTTTGGTTTTGAGTAAATAAGCTAAAGTAAAGCCAGCTTTGTGATATTGAGATGATCAAATATTATTAATCTATAGAAATTGGATCCAGACAACTTTTTCATCTGGGAATCTGTGTGTCCATTTATACCAAAAACTACTGGAGTCTAGGAGAGCTGTAGAAGGAGCCCATCAGAAAACCTTTTCTTCCAAGTTTTCCACATACTAGCCCTAGAGGAGACTTTCATCTCTTATAAAGTAGATTTCCCAAAATGGTGTCATCTGTGAACTGGCTGCCCTCAGGATATAGAGAGGAATGCGTCAGAGACGATACAATGTTTTCAGCAGGATGGTATGATGATCTTGCCCCAGGCAAGATTTTCTTTTCCTTCCCACTCAAACTTTCCGTCAACTCCTTTCTCAGTGTGCCACCTGCTCTCCTGTGGACTGGATGTTAGACATAGGAAGTGCATGTGGTATATCTCTTCTGGGAAATATCTTGCAAACTGTGCTTGGCTTTCTTTCCTGACACCTCCAAGTTCTTGATCAGATTGGGTAAGGGTGTGCATGACTTCATGAAGAAGAGAAAGTCTTCATGAAAGTCTTCAGTCTGTTCCAGAACACATGGGCTAAAACACACATGTGACGAGAATGAGAGTGAGTGAACTGGTTGGTACTCCAGTCTAACATGCAGATGAACTCTACTACCCATATTCAGTACTTATATTTCTTTCCTGAAGAAAGCGATCATGCTGTAATTGCTGGGCTGGGATGGATGGTGGTGCCTCCTTGTTTGCATGCAAAGAAAAGCACACATCTGGCAGGCCAGATGTCAAGGTTTTGCAGAATCAGCATAAATCTTTAGAGATCTTGTTGATCATTGTGTCTGGAGTGAATCCATAACTACCAAGTGCAGAGTTTACTTCTAAATTCTATAAAATTAATTTTTATTTTAAATACAGTGGGTTGTGTGGACATGTGGAAATGTTGAAATCCCTATTGGCAGATGGGAGACAGAAAACATGAAATGAAGGCCAGTAGTATATCAAAGCCTGCAATCTCTGTGTTGGGATGGCTGAGAAGCACCAAGCAGCAGCCTGCAACTTCTGCTAACATTCTGAATGGTTTAGCTTTTGACCGTGAGAGTGTAGATGGGGAAGATGAGAAGAACTCCACATATAAAGCCATCAAGAGAAAAATAACTACCTGTCAAGTCAGATAACAACTATGTGATATTATGAGAGATTATTTTTAGTTTTCTGCCAGATCAGTTTTGAAACATCATAGGTAATGGCTATCAAACAAATATCCAACTATGATGCAAACAATAATTTGCATGATTTTTTTCCCGTCAAACCCTTACCAGAACAGAAGTAAGGCTGTACTGCTTAATTATTCATTTGCCACATCATTTTCCATTTGGGTAATTTCCTTTGGTGCATTTGCTATGGTACATTGTGCTATCCTACAATGCCTCATCTATTGTGTAAGTTTAAAAGTAGTTAATGTTGGAGTAGGAAGGGCTAGCCTGACAATAATAATTCAATTCATCCTTGATTTTCAGTATTTCTTTCCACCATCACACCACTTGTATTTGTTGTGGAGATGGGTTTTTTACTTCTCGTTACAAACCTTTGATTATTCTGTTTGGAGAGGACTGTTTCTGAACTTATTGCAGGATACTTTATTTCCTAAAGCCAGCACTGATTTTGGTTTTTTTTTTCCTTCCATTAAGCTATAAGGCTTTACCTGTTGGATATACTCTTTGGGGATTTTGGGTGTTCTTTTTTGAGAATAGAAATGTAGTAGAATTATGCAGAATAATTCTGATCTTAGGCTTTGGGGAGGCTCACAAACCAAGATTGTTCTCCTGTCCATCTCCTAAACACAAAGCCGTGTTGTGCTGTGTGACCAGTCAGATAATCCCTTGGACTGTAAAGAAAAGCAGCAGACATAGGTAATAGTGATTCAATACGAAATTAATCCACTGTCTGCTGATATGATTTACCTTATACTTTTTCTTCAGGGAAAAGTTGATCCCTGATGTTCTGGAAGCCACCGTGTCTCTAAAAGCAGATTGCTGTGACTGCGTAGGACTCAGTGCTAATGGGCACAGTGGTTGTGTGCACACTGACCATCCCACGTCTCTAATTCACTACAAGAACAAGAAGGGGCTTTGCTGCTTCTTGGCAAATGGAGAAGCTGTTCCAAAAATGAATGCTGAACTTCCTATTGGGTCTCCAAGCCTCTTAAGGTGAAGGCTGTACAGCCTGCAATCATGGCTAAAAGTCAAGCTGCAGAGGCAAGACTCCTGCTCAGCTGATATTGATGGAGGAGAGTTGGTGGGTCCTGTCCTTTTAGCCACAAATCTATGTGGCCTTTCTGACCAGAGATGCTTCTCTCTGTCCCCAGCAGCAGCCTCCAGAACCCACAAGAGACATTAAATACAGTGCTGTGGAAAGTGGGAAATAAGCAACCTGGCTTTCCTCAACTTTCATTTTATAGGTTAACTTACAAAGAATTTTTTGTTTTGTGGTTTTGTTTTAAATTGAAAGCTGAGGTTTTCCTTTAAACTTCTAAATCACAAGTTTAGTGTTAGATGGGCAAAAAACACCTTTACTTACCTCTGGTATTTATTATTCTGTCTCTCTTTTCACAGAATCACAGAATAGTTGAGATTGGAACAAACCTCTTGGGACTGCCTAGTCCAACCTCCTTCCCTCAAAAAGAGTCAGCTGGAGCAGGTTGCGCAGGGCAGTGTGCAGTAAGATTATGAACATCTCTGAGGATGGAGACTTTACAGGCAATGTGTTAGTGTTGGACAACCTTTGCAGTAAAATTTGTTCTGAGTTCATATGGAATTCCATGTGCATCATTTTGCACCCATTGCCTCTAGTTCTCTCTTGTGGCACCTCTGAGACAGCTATGACTCCATTTTTAAGCCCTCTCACTGGACATTTACATTCCTTCCTCCACCAAAACTTCTCTTCAGGCTGAAGAGTCCCAGCTCCCTCAGCCTTTCCTCATGTGAGGTTCTGCAGTCCCTTTGCTGTCTTAGTGACCCTTCCCTGGACTTGCCCCAGGAAGTCCATGTCTTGATCTGGGGCACCCAGCACTAAGAGCCAACACTCCAGATGAGGCTTCACCAGCACTGAGCAGAGAGGACGTCACCTTCCTCAACCTGCTGGCAATGGTTTTCCTAATGCAGGTCAGGATATTTTTTTATCTCAGCTGAACAATTCTAATTTCTAATCTTATAAACAGGGAATGCTTAAATGTTAAAAAAATAAAAAAGCAAACACTAAACAGCACTTAACATTATGGATTAAGAGAAGAATATTTAAGCTTCTATGTAATCACCATGTCAGTAATGTTTAATGAAACATGACTCCTTGTAATATCTTATGTCCTATTTTGCACTGAAATCATTTGGTAAAAGAAAAATTGTGACGGAATAAGCAAAATGGTGTTTCTTCTTCCTTGTTTACCCTCCCCTTCATTCTTCAAGCTAATAAGGAAAAAAATCACTTGTGGAGGGAGGAAATATTGAGGATTTTTGTGTAAACACATTTGACTTTACTGAAAACAGAACTTTTACTTCATCAGAATATTCCTCTTATGACTGATAGGGAAAACACCAGGTAAGACCTTCAGCACTCACTATTTAGAAACCAAGAGCAAGATCTATGTTTATCTAGACCTGGGCTGAGGAGATGCACGAGATGTGTACTTGCTGCATCCTTTTAGAAGTAGGCATGAAAATGGTCTTCTTTTTGGATGCTCTGTGAAAATGTCCTGCGTTTGAGCACTGGCATATTAGAAATGAGGGAGTGGATCTGAGGGAAGGGCAGGGGGCAATATGCAGTTCTGAAACTTGCGATTGTCCATCCCAGAACTGAGCTTGCATTGGGTGTTCATAAGCTCAGATAGACAGCACTTTTCAAGATATCACAAAAGGAGTTCATGTAAGACGGGACATTTTTCATCAGTCAGAATTTAAAAACCTCTCCCAGAGAGGCTCGTAAAACTGGCAGTCAGCCTACAAAGTCTTTGTTATCTCAGAAGTACAAATCCTCCTTGCATTCCTTGTGGGATACCACAAAATTAAAATCACCCTAACTTCCCTTGATTCTAGCCTACTCTGAGACTTATCTTGAGAACAGGATGGTTCTTAGGCTCGTACAGTCCCATTACACTTGACAGTCACAGTGAAGATTCAGGAGGTGGGTATTGATGGAAAAAATTCAAGTACAGAGAAGCAAGGGATATAGTCTGTATGTTTTTATGAAGCACTGTTAGGGAAACTTCCCTGTCTGACCATTCAGGAGCACTCTGGCAGTCACATTCCCACCACCAGACACTTTCACTGCTGGTGCCTTTGCAACAGGCGACTCCAGTGACCAAACAGTAGCCCTGCTTGACTCCCTGCACACCCCACACTCACAGTCAGACAAGGTTTCCTCTCCACCTCGACCCTGGGTTTCCCACAGCAGAGTCTCAGATTCAGTCTGAGTTTCTTTAAGTAATTTCATCATGGTACAGGAACAGAATAACATCTTGAGCTGGTGCTTGCATAGAGGGACCCTGAACAAAAGGAACCCTTGGCTTTTGTACCTTCACAGTCTAAGTCTGAGGTTTCCCAGCTCAGTCATCAGCTCCTGCGTACCTCCAAGTGTCCATCATCTGGTTAGACCACAAGTCTCCACTGCTGTGCAAAGGGTCAGCACCAGTTCATGGCCTCTTGTTTCGGTCTCCCACCACCCAAAGCTCAACCTGCAGCCAGCACTGCACCTGCACACTGAGCTACCTGCATTAAATGTATTCCTCAACAGCATGGTATGTAAAGTTTGAATGCATTCTTTCCTTTTGTTGGTGAAATGATGCCTAAGAACAACTGTCCCAAGGTACATTTGTCCCTTCTTGGTAGGGTTACCAACTCTTTTACTCCATCTGCAGTATGGGACATGCAGTCTCCTTGTTCGAGAGACCAGTACCATCATTATGAGATGACCATACAGGAATATTCTGCCAGAGCAGTATCAAACAGACAATGTCCTGCTACAGTGCAGCACTCCTATTTGAGTTTCTTAAGCTCTTACATGCAGAATATTATCACTGCATCAACAAAAAGCATCAGAAGAAATTTCTTTTAAATGTTGTCCTCCAGAAGAGCCTTACTGAGAGCAGGTAATAGCCATGAGACTTTGGCTAGATGGTCTGTTACTTTTAGGCAGCTTGCAGCCACTAATCCACTGAGCTTTATGGATCTATTTAAATTAGATATATGCAGGCAGTGCATTATTTATAACCAAAAGCATGAATAATTCAACATGCCCACTCTCAGCAGGTATCCAGCTTGTGCCAGAAGCCTGCACTAGATGCGCAAGCATTTCAGAATAATGAAGAGACTATTAGATAAGTCTCTTTTGCTTGTATGCTCCAGTTTGCTCTGTCTGCTCTTCCTTTTGTATTTCTAGTTTGGCTCTTTTGTCAGTGAAGAACAGATGATGCATTCTTTACATTATTCCCTTCATCTGGAGATGACATACTATGTCTAAAACAAATTATGCAAATCCGTTTGGGATTACTGCATTAATTTCATTTCTGTTTCATTGTGATGGAGACAGTGGCATGTTCAAGACAAGAGACTTGAAGGCGACATGGCACAGGGAAAGTACAGTGCTCCTGGCCTAACAAATCTGGTCTGCTACACTCCACTGCACAGCATGAGCTCAGCTGTGTCGTCAGACTAGTTGTGGCCACTCAGCCTTGTTGGAAAGTGTCTGCTGTAGCACCCTTACCATCAAATCCAGAGGCTGGGAAGGAGTTCATACTGCCAGCTCTCCTGTCTTGTTATAATCAGAGATCTGAGTTAGTGCCTTCTAGTAGGGGGGTTACTGCTGCTTGTTCCTCTCTGAAATTTGGACACCAAGTCCAGAGCAAGCAATACAGTATACTAAATGTATCTGTCCATTCTGAGTCTGAGCTTCTCTGAAAGAGCTTATGATGCTATTGCTTGTTTCTGCCCAAACCCAAGAGTAACCAGGTATTACAGTCAGATTTTCAAACACTAGACAACCTGAACAATTTTGGAAGAAATAGAAATTCTTCAGAACACCTGACATGCCGGGTTGTTTCCCACACAAGTCAATGCAGCAGAGACTTCCAAGTTTCCTACAGCTGAAAACCAAATGCAAGTGCTTTAATTGTAAGTTTTGTTATTAAATCCTTAGTGGACTGTTACTGATTCCGTGAAGAATTGTTGAGGTATTTTTCTAGGAACTAAAATATATTGGTTCAAGCTCTCTCTGTCTGTGTAACTACGGATGAGTCATTATTTTCTGTACCTCAGGTCCTCATTTATATATCTGCATAATAATAACTCCCTAATCATAGCAGTAATATGCAGGGGAAAATGCACCAAAGGTATTGAGGCACTTGAGAATCATGGTTTGGAAGGCAACTAGAGTTAGCTAAATATGATAAATACAGTCCTTCTCCTACAACAGCCCCAGAGAGATTGCTTCTGTAGTCACCAAAATACAGCAGTTAGAGAGTACAGCCAATTTATACTACAGTATAGCAGTATTACACAAATTTAGGTACAAACCAGAATTAAAACATCCTGCAAAGTTACTGCTTAGAATTCTTAGGCTAGATGACTATATCAGCTCTGTGTGGAAAATTGCAAGTCTTTAAATCTTGAAGGATATCATAGGGTCTTCAGCAACATAAGATCTTGGTAAAGTGTTTAAATGGATAATGTTCTCGGATGTTGTTGCTTCAGTAATAAGAAACAGAGAAAACACACTGTGATTAGATATGCTGTCACCATATGTACCTAGTTGACTTTTGACCTCCACACTCCCTGTCAAGATCTCTTATCAAAGCACTGACCTTAGACAATATGGCTTAACAGAAAAGAATCTAACCAAATCACAGAAACGAGTCTAACCAAATCACAGAAACGAATCTAACCAAGTCACAGAAAGAGTAGTAAATCCAAAAGCAGAAAAAAAAGATACTCTCTGGGAAAATAGTGGTATCCTTAACTGGGATTAAGCAGTAAGATCTATTTCAAATACTGTGTAAAAAAATCCAAACTAGTGTGAATTATTTTTGATATATTTTTTTATGTTTAGCATCTTAACGACTGCTTATAATTCCCCTGCAAATGTGCAGTCATTCAATGGCAGAATCATTTCACAATATCCCGTTGTTTTGTTCCACTAGGGAAGACAGGTTCTGTGCTCCAATGGGAGGACTTAGCTTATTGTGACAAAAAAACACTCAGAAGATAAAAGCCTCACAGACCTGCCGTATGATCTCTAGACAAAATTCTTAATGGTGGTATTCGGCTAAGAAAGAGAAATTCTTCACAAATATAATAAATGATCAAAGAACTATGTCTACTTCATACTGTGTGATTTGAAGCTGTGGTGGGACACACAAAAGGTTTACAGTAGGGATGAGAAATAAAGGGTGCAGAAAATAACTTTGGTCGTCAGTGACGTCAGTGGTTCTACTATTAGTTCTGCTGTAAGATCCTCTTTTCCCCTACCAGGTGAACCAATAAGGGGGAGAAATTATAACCCAGTGATGGCTTGCATATGAAATTTATGATCTGAGAAGCAGAATCTGAAAGTCTTCACGGGAGGGGAGCTTGAGCTTTCATTAAACCTTGTTGCAAGTTCAAGATGGGCAGTTGCAGCTCAACCACTGATGTGAGACTCTTTACCCCCACTGATCTGTGATCACAGAAGAGCTCTGGAAGTCAAATTTCAGGTAAAATTTGACTTTTCAAATTCCAAACTTTATTTTCATCTGTTGCTTGTTTTGTTTTAAGGTACTCCTAGAAAACATGAAAGACAACTTATGTACAAGTGATGAAGGAATTGGAATCTGAAGGCTGTTTAGTTTGCAGCTACTCTCCACAAACTGTGTTGTCTGCATCACAGCCAGTGTCTGTCATTTCCTGTTTGTAGAGGAGAGAGAGTGCTTTCTTGAACTGTATTAGCAAGATACTTACTGCTCAAACTCCTGCTTCTTACAGGTACTTGCACCCCAGTAGCACACTGTGATGGATTTGTATGTCAATGTTGCCACTGTAAGTAAAGAATAAAGGGTTGTAAGGAAGTGAGAAGGGAAGAGATAGGAAATTAAATGTATGTATGCATTGGTCTGGTTTAGGCTAGGTTCATTTAGCATTCTCTGATCACTACAGAATCAAAATAGTTTTTAAAAAATGGAGTACTTATTCTCATAAAATCCTATCTGTAGGAGTGAGATAGTGCCCCTCTGTTTATCTGGGGAACTAAGGTACAGCAAGATTAATGCAGAATTTCATTGGATGTAAAGTGCCTGGTTTTAGGATGTGTTTCCAGGACAGGCTTCTCAGAATATGAAGTATCTAGAAGGCATTGCAGGGACAGATTTGTATGACACACCATAAAAATCAGGCACCGGCTTCTGCAACTTTTGCCATTGGTCAGGTTACAGTTGGGAGTAAGAAAGTTGAAAGGTATGTATTCCTAAGTGTAAATGAAAGAGGAATGGTCTCTAGATAATTAGGAACTTGAAATGAGTAAATATTTTATAATGAAGCACTGCCAATTCGAGAAATACTGAGGAGGGAAAGACAGAAGAAAACTCTCCAAAAGGAGAGTAGTGAGTAGCACTAATTGTTCATCATCATCCATTGTGAGTAGCATTAATTGTTTATCCGAGAAACTGTTGTATACCTCTCAAGAGCAGAGAGGACACACACTCACCTCTTCTGCCTGTGCCCCTCAGCAACCCTTGGCTGGCCACAGGGCTTGTGAGAGCTTTGTTGATCTCATTGTATATGCTAGTTCCACTGTGAATTAAAAAAGAGATATAATCTCTTCAATGCTGCAGAGTATGGGTCTCACGGATAATTCCCTTGAGGGCTCAGAAAATAGGGCAAGGTAGAGGAAGGATTTCCATTCATTTAATGCATTGGTGATGTGCAGTTTGCAGGAGCACATCTCAGATTCTGCAATTTGACTTAAAAATCTATTGCTGGACTGAAGGCAGCATTTGAAGCCAGAGCAAGGCCACCTATTCCCCACTACCTTCACTGCAGCTCTGTGAATGCTCCAGTGATGAAAATTCTGTTCAACTTCTAGTAGAGTAGAATCTCCAACAGATGATTTGTTGACAGACGCTGCAGAGATAGAGACCTTGAATTCTTTCTTCAACCTTAAATATCCTCCATCAGGACCTCCAAAGAAATGCAGGCGGTTTGCAATTATACCATCTCTGGCATATCTTCCTCTTTGATAAATTTAGGGCTTCATTTCCAGGGCTATCAATTTGGCAACTTCTTACCCAGTGCTAAATTTACTGAAGGTTGATGGAAGTTTCTAACCATAATATTTGGATTTATTGACTCTTTCTTGTAAGACATGTTGTCTTTGAATATCACTGACTAGGAAATAAAAGTTAAATGAAGATGTGATCCTGCAGCACGTCAAGCACTGTCCTGTGGTATTATGTCTTCCTTTCTGACACAGTGCACAGGCTGGAGCTGCTCTTACCTTGGGCAATGACACAGAGCTTCAGCCTGAACTTTCTTTCATGTGTTCCTCCCCAGATGCAACACACACCCACCCCCTCCCCAGTATATATTCACTCCTTTTGTTCCTTGCAGTTTTTCACCTTACCACCTACCTTTCAATCCTTATGAACATTAAGGCTGAACAAGTTTCCCTTGAACAAGCAATTGCCTCAGAGCCTCTTTTACTCTTGCTGCAGTTCACCCTCTGTGTGAGTGTGGGACCATGGATCCTTCTACATAGCACAGTGATTCAGCAAACTCTCGGCGTCTGATTTCTTTGTTGACAAGCAGAACTGGTTTGAATAGTATAGGATGAGAAAACCAGAGAATGCAGATATCACTGTATCAGATATTCCAGTTTCAAACTGAGACTTGTTTGAAGTTTTTGAATGAAATATCTAAAGCAAAGTATCAACTGAAGCCAAATATTTTATTTAAACTTAGCATCAGTTTTAAAGCAATCACCGTAAACAAAAGAAAGAGAATTCTTTATTTTCAAAAATGTCAAAAGAGCATTTAGATTACTTTGAAATGCTCTCAAGATGCAAATTTAAAAAAATATTGAAGTGCAGCCTTCCTCACAAAAAAACCTCTAAAAAAACCCAAAGAAACAATCAAACAACAAAAGACCAACACAGAACCTCTGAAAATCAGTGAATTTCCATTAAGGATTTTATGGGAACACTTTCTGACCAGCAATACGAAACTTTAGCTCTCCTCATTTTGTGCTGTGGTGCTAACCCTGGACCAGTACAACCATCTAGCTCCAGTTATGCCTGATTAATTCCATTCTGCAACAAACTCCATGGATGAATCACATTGGGTGCATTGATGCAGTTCATGAGAGGCCAAGCAGGGCTGCCTGTGCTGGTCCAGAAGGAGCAGCAGAGCTATGTTAGCCGTGAGCTGAGCTGAGCTGAGCTCTGCCTGCTGAGCTGAGTGCACAGCGTCTGGGTAGAGTGCCAAGCTAACAGAGGGAGGTTGTTCCTGATACCCAAGCTGGGTTATTTTAAACCAGGTGATGTGCAGATACTGAATACTCAGTTGTTCAGTGTCAGTAAATCCTTTCTTTGTGTAGTGGAACACAGCTGAATCACAGCTTTGTATGGTCACAGGTATGAGGAAAGTCTGAACTGAAATTGAGTAGAGTTCTGGCTGCCTGTGTTTCAACAGGCATTCTGCTTAGTACACTCTGAATTTCCTATTATATGTCAGACAGAACAGACAATTCTGTTTTCCTGTTCTGCCAGGTATTATGTAGGCTCACAGCACAGTAACAACCATGCTCAACGGACTGAGACAAACATAATTTTAAATGAAGAATTACTGTCTCACACTTTGAGAGAAGTGCTGGGGAACCTCCATCTCAGAGGCAGCAGGGACCAAGTGGAATAGAACAGAATGATAGTTATTTGGAAAATACCAGAGACTGATTCTCACTTGCTACAGAACAAAAACCATGCAGAGGTACCTGTCAGCACTGAGTCCTTGGAGGGTTGGAGTACACCAGGAAGTCAGGGGCCATTTTCAGTAGGGTTTGCAGTGTCAGAAAGAACTGCAGTAGACTGCAGTGAAATGTATTTTTGCTGGGGGTTGAATTCTGACTGGACTACTAAAATGTAGCATTATTTTCCCATATTTATCCAAGACAGACTGAAGCTTTTTAAATTGCCTTCTTGTCTGCTGGCATCACCTATTGAGAGCTGAAAAGGCTGAAATTGATAAAGAGGGAGCTGGTGAATAAAAATTGTTCAGTTGTCCATTGCTCAGTGGATCAGCAGCCTCCTTGCTCATATCTCACCAAATGACCAAAAGTGAGGAAGGCAACATACTGAAGACACTCCCGTGGTCAAAGTGTTGGACAGCAGAGACTATGCTGGTTGGAAGGCACGGAGACATTACTCTAAGCTACCACTAATGTCTGTTTCTTTGCAGCAAGAGTGCTCCACTATTCCAGTCACCTTAGCTGACTGATATTTGATGGACTACAGGGATTTTTTTGTTGGGGTGGTCTTTTCTGTTACGCTATGATGCCAATTACCTTCTGGCTGGGCACAGCAAGCTGTCTTGCAGTACCTCTGTATTCTCTTTCTCTGTTACAATTGTTCTACTTGGGCTAAGAGATGTACCAAAGTACCTGGTGGAAGGGATGAGATGAAGGCAAGCAGGGGTAGAAATGAGGAAAATGACTGAATTTTCCTTTTTGTCTCCTGGTCTTTCTTTGTTTCCCTGGCTTTATTCGTGATTCCCGGCCTGTGCAGGGGGAAGACACAGAGCCCCATGTAAATGTTTATGCAACAAACACGATTTCATTTTACAGCTGCCTTCAGTTACCTTAACCCATGGCTCAAAAAGAGTCAAAGCAATGTCTTATTACGATGACTTGGCAACTTTTGCATGGCTTTCTGTACTGGTGCTGCACACTGTTTGGATGAGTGGTGCCCTTGTCCTTAGGCTCAAGCCTTGGGAACAGTGATGATGGAAATGCCAGTACTTCCTCAATATGTCACTTCACATTGGTCTCCTGAGACAAGAAGGCCACTTGTTTCCAGAAAGGCACAATAATTTGTGTCAGTTTGTTAAGCTGGCATACTGCTGATTCAGGCACTGAACTCTAACGGAGCACTTTGTCCCAGCTCTGTAATGGCCTGTCCCTTGTATTGCCTTGGGGATAACTGGGGTAAGTTCCTGGAGGGAAAGGTCAAAGAACTCAGGAAAGATTGTTATTGTCAATCCAAATTAAAAGTGATACTGGAAATATAGGATTTGAATAGTGCGGTGAATAACTGGAAGGGAAAAATCTCTTGGAGAGTATGTGTAAGTGTTAAACTCTGGACAGAATAGAGTTGCTGTCTGTATATAAATCCCTGAAAAGGAAGGAAGGATTTAATAGATTAGGAATGAAACTTGGTCACAGCTTTATTAATTCATTTCCAAGACTGAGGGAGGAAATCTTTATCAAAAATAGCATAAGGAGAAAACGCTAAGTGACCAATGCAAGATAGGCCAAATAATTTTGCAAGAGGCAGAAGATAGTACAGATTACTGCAGGAAGAGATTATTCAAGGTGGTCAAACAGAACAAGTTTTTGAAGGATTTTTCTTTGATTTTGGGCAATGGGCAATATTAAGTTGTTTCTGAAAAAACTATTTTGGACAGATGTTTGGGAGGGTGGATCCTGGGGTATACTTCTTCATGAAACTGAGACTGGGTGCAGTGTTTTGTTTGCACTTTGTATTTGCTTGGGTTGATTTAATCGGGTTGTTTTTCAAAATCCTGGTAGGGGACTGTCAGAAATGAAAGAAGCTCAGCCCTTCTGAGCTGAAACAGCAGCTAAATCTGGACAAGGCTGCTCAGTTTTGCAGAGAGGTTATTTTGTTGGGGGAGGGAGGGCTGGGGGAGATTTGCTTTACAATTAAATTCCTTTTGATCTCTTGATATCAGGTGAACTAACTTTTTCAGATGAAATCTCCAGCACCAGTTTATGTGCTTAATTGGATGAAGGACTTCAATACAGCTGTAATTTTTATAACCTCTTTCCCATGCACGCTTCACCTGCCTCTTCGCCTGCCTTTCTTTTGTACTTTAAATAGTTACAAATATTGCTAGATAACCTGAAAATGCTCTCACCATTCAGTCTTCCTATTAATTGACAAATGAGAAAACTCTTTCATTTTCTGTGTGCTGTATTTTGCTGACTGCTTGCTTTGATTTGGTAGTTTCAAAAGACCTATGTAAAATCCTATTTTCATTTGCCTAGGATATAAATATTGAGTCACACTTCTATTCTCCTATGTCAAACAAAAAGCTGAGGGAGTTGAAAAATATTTGGTTTTGGGGAACCAGTTCAAAAACCAGGCACTTCGGAGGAAATTAATATTTTATTGCAGAATCTTGCAAAAAAAAATGTGGTTGAAACTGAGTAACCCATTCAGGCAGAGATAGACCTCTTGCTCAAATTCGCAAAAAAAATCTGGATTAATATTATTTTTGAGGCATGTGGTCCCCTGCTTCTGCCTTCTGTCACAGCAGCCATCACTATTATTTCACTTACACCTACAAAATGCCAAGCCTGATTCTTCTGGGATCAGGAAATACAAAACACCATCAGAAAATGTGAGCTTGACGAAGTTTTCCAACTTCTTGACAGAGAGACACATGCAGTTTGGGACTTCCAAGCCAATATATCTCCAAAATCAGTCATTTGATATTTTATGGTTAATTGTTCTAAAAACACTCATGAAAGTTAGTGGCAGTTATCTTCCTCTGTCTTGAAATACTGATAAATTTTATGTTTACCATATGAAAGTTTGGATATAGTCCTAAACTAGATTTTTATCTTGGTCTTCACAACCAGAAAGAACTGCTTTCAGTAGACCTTGATTGCCACAGCAGCATCATTAAATCTTCTTCAGATTATTTCTGACAGCAATATTGGATACTGGAAGGGCTTCCAAGTGCTGTAAAGTTTCTTAGAGTGAGTGCAGCTGGAATCCCTGAAGAAATATAATGCTGCTTAAACCCCTTTTTGATTCCTACCACAGTCTCTTTCTCTCCCCACTTCTCAACATAAGAATCAACTCAGATGTTTCCAACACATTTTATATTTAAAAATTATTAGTGACATTTCTAATGCAGTGTTTAATTTAGATGTTGTGTTATACAGCAGCTTCTGGCTTGGCAAAGGGAAGATGACATCATGAACTTTCAGTAAGAATAAAGTCAGTGGTGGGGGGGTCTGCTAATATACTTTCTAGGCATTTGCATTACTTAGCTGCATTAAGCATGTTCATTTAATAGGTATTTTTAACACTTTGTTTCTGAATGAACCAAATTCCTATCTCTTCTACTCTTCATTTAACTCTGTTCTTTATTTTTAGTAGTGTGCATCTATGTAAGCCCTCAAGTAGCATTCAATTGTTGCAGCAGTTTATGGAGAGTTTCTAATAAGTTTGTACTAGCTTTTAGTCTTTGAATTCAGGCATGAAGTTCATAATGAGCAACTTCTGAAAATGGATGTATGCCTGGTAAATAATGACTGCCCTTAGCAAAGTGATAAGGGAGGTCTCCCTGGTCCTAGCACCAGCTTCCACTAAAACAAGCCTGTTTTCACCAACATATCTTAGGGAAGAGAATACTTCAGAAAAGCTGTTGGAAGTGGTGCTACTGCATGCCTAATGTCATAATCCAAAAAATGCCTGCAAGACAGTGTTGTGTGCACTACAGAAGTGTATATTAACCATGGTTTTCTCCCCAGTAATTGCAGTGACTGGAGAAATCAGGAGAAGGTTACAAATGAAGCTGGTTTAATGATAGGTTCTCTGGTTCTCAAACCATTCTGGTATATTTTTATTTAAATATATATGCATATATATAGTTATAGATTTTTTCCTTTTTTTTTCTCCCTCCAATTTTCGTTTGAGATGACTGATTTATATACTTGTCTTATAGACAGAAAAATACTTTCAAATATCTTTTAAATTCTATTGTATTTATTTCAGGCTGTGAGCTAATTGTCATGTGATCTCATGCAGCACACTTTGATCTGTCTATAAATCAGTGTACATTAGCATGTTCTAAAGGTTGAGCAGGATTTTGCTGGGACAGAAGCTCCTTACTCCACAGAACTGTAATCACAGTTTCAAGTAACAGAGTCT
>WEIT01016959.1:1744-158008 GCA_013389985.1 Dryoscopus gambensis
TCCAACCCTTTCCCCTGATAAATTACTCTTTGTCCCTGTTACTTTCTCTTTAAGTCGTCCTGGACCATCTGACTCATGTAGAGGCGTCAGAGATGTCCGATAACTGGAAATCAGCCTTCCAAATGTGCTGATAGCCTGACTGCAGTAATCCTAATAACTGAGTGTACCTGTAGACTGTCCCTGCAGCAGTGATGCTGAGCAGTACTGACCGTGCCTTCCTTAGGGAATGGGTCCATCCTGACATTCCTCCATTCCCGACAAGGTCAAGAAAAGCCTCCTGTGGACAGTTGCACCTCCTAGGATGAGGCACTTTGACAAATGCCAAATGATTGAGGTATAAAGCTGAAAAGTAGAAGGCAAAATGAGTAAATACAATCTGCTCCTGTTTGGGAACTGTAAGGGAACTGTCATACCCTGGAGTCACCTAAAAAGGAAGTGATTCCCTTCAATTTTAAAATTCCTGCCACTGGGTTTACAACGGAATGTGTCCTCCATTAGCACGGGTTATGTTTTGGCCACTGCTTTGTTTAGGGGCCCTCACGAAAGGAGGAGTTACCTTGTAATCATCAGATTATTTAAAGTGACCCAGATACGGAGAACAAGGATTAGATAAATCAGCCCTCCCCCAAGCTGATTTTGTTATTTAAAAGCCGTCCGGTTTCCTTTCCTCGACATCCTGCTCTAAGCGCATTGGGAACACGTTAGCCAAGAAATATTTTTGCTTAAATTTGCCCCTGTTATGGTCACCACCATGTATGGTCCTAGGTCAACACACAGGAGATGCTATTGTGACTGCTCGAGCATTCTTATACAGACTTCTTACCAGATGGAAGCAATCCTTAGAGCAGCACGTTTCCAGCCCCAAAGCATGCTCCTGAAAGGAGCAGTAAGAGCTACTTGAATGTCTGCATTCTGTGTTACCACAAAAGCAAAGGGAGGATTTAGGCGATTCTCAGAGAAGTGATCAGCTTGTCTCTCTCAGGATGCCCTAGGATTTGCCTTACCAGGATTGCTCCCCCCATGGATTGTACGGATAATCTAACCTTTGGAATGGAGCACATTTTGCAGAGTATTTGCTACTCCATTATGACAAAAGGTTTTAATTCCGCCAACTGGGCTTTCTGCTTTTATATCAATATATTTAGAGCGGCTGATTTTTAGCTGCTGTGTTTCAAGAGGAGTCATTTAGCTACAGTTTGTCATTGCTAATGTAATAAAGGGTCAGGCCCATTATTTGTTCACTGGAGGGGAAAAAAAGGAAGAAATGCCTTCTGGAGGATTATATGGATTTTGAGAGACTCAAGCAAAAGTAATACATTTAGAAGAATGAAAAAAACCAAGTATTTCAACCAACAAAGACTGAAAACAAACTGAAAATATTTACAGTTTATGTCTGAGTCCATTTTACTGTAAAAGTGCTATAAAAGGATGAATGGTCCTGATGGAAAGATTCTGATTGAAACAAGAAGTGGTTTTTTCAGTCAATAATACATAATGTTAAAATGTATAAGCTTTAGGAGGCTGCAGGAACTCAGCATGCCAATTGGAAGGGTAAGGGCTTTCCAGACCAACACACCATATTTCTCCCCTGCTGGGATGACACAGTGGTGACTGTGAGAACTAGGCAGTGCAAATGTTAGCAATGTATATTTATGAGTGTAGGGATGACTGAGCCACAACCAAATAAGTAGAAACGTCTCTTTTTTTGGTTTTAATGCAATATTCCTTCCAGCCCTCAGCCACACAAAATAAATAGATGCTTTCAGGATTGCTTTTCTCCTACCATGTTTTGAAAGGCAAACCCCACATGCAGTTTTGGATGAGTGCCCAGATTCAAACCTGAAACTCTTCCCTCACTAAGCCTTTGGACCCTCACCTATGCCCAGTATCCAGGTGGTGTCTTCTTGTGTATGACCAATCTGTTCTCTTCCCATTATGCTCCATCAGCTCCCTTGGTGTAAAAATGCCATTTCCAGACCATGGAACATCTTGACTTCTGCCTAGCTGTGTTTCAGGCCCTGTTATTACTTTACGGTTCTTGAGGAAAAAATTGTGATATTTGAAGCTGCTAAAATAGAATATTTGTGCTCTTTAAATTCAGCATCTGAGCTTGGAAGTACTTCAACTCACACTTCACAAGAGAGGGGCCTTGCAGTGGGGAGGCAGCAGGTGTCATATACATAGTGCTGCTCTTGGAGTCCTGGGTGATATCTCATGAATGAACTTGCCCAGTTTATCATGGCCCAGACAGCATCATTTATCCATAGGCTTTGTCATTATTGCCATGGTGCAAGTATAGAGTGGAAAACACTATTTATATTACTAGGGAATTTGTAGGACAGCTGAAGGGGTGGTGCTGTTTTCAGTGTAGGCTTCTGTGTCACTACATTTAAAAAAAATATTTATTACAAGTTAGTTTATAAGCTGTTGTCTCAAACAATTAAATACTCTTTTGTTTTGTTTTGTTTTGTTTAACTGTTTGGACCAGTTAAGGGACCAGCCTCCCTAAATCCAGTAATTCTCACCTTGTTCCTGGGTACTTTTCTCATCTTCAATCTATGGGACTCTGTGGGTCTCAGCATCTGATATGTGTGAGGCATGCAAGAATTGTCACCTAAATGATTGGTTGACACTTGCTGGGGGATTTTACAACAGGTCAGAGTACAGTAGCTTGCTTTCCTGTTAGGGTGTGCCACTTTACATCCAGCATTCCTATGTGCACAAATACTTACATCTAATCTCTGTGTCATCCTTACTAGCACTTTCCACCTTTGTTGTAAAAGGAAATTATAGCCCAGGCAAGTGAATATATAATGTACTGCTCACTTGGAAGTATGGAAGAAAGATTCTGCTCAGAAAACATGTGGTGCTTTCATCAGAAATCCACAGTATTTCATTTGGTTGTGGATGTATCTAAAAGGTGTTTTTACTGAATCTCTCTCTCTCATAGGGTGGATATAGGAGCTCTTGATTTGAATATTCCCAGTCTTTCTTCAGAGTGGCCCACTTTCTGTTGACTGTATGGCAAAGTGAGATTCCTTAGGCACCTTCAATTATATGAATTTCTCTTTATCTTACCCCTTTATGTTAGACCCTTATCTTCACAAATTTCACAGTTGCTGTCAGATGGAATGTAAATGTAGATGTCATAGTTCAATTATTTATCAGAATTTTTTTTTAATGAAAAAGAGTATGGATTATTTGTTTCATGGAAAATATATTTTAATGAAAAAGAAATACAAATGCGAATAATTGTTCAAGTTACTGCTGTGTTAAAATCCTGGATTTTGATGTAAGCTGAGAGCAACAAAGAAGAGATTTTTAAAAATTAACATAGGTACCTTGATCTATCCTTAATTCACCCTTTTATACAGAGAATCTCTCCAGCTTGGATACAATCCTCTTATGGAGAGTTTATTTATAGACTGGCTGAAAATAATGCTCTGAGCGTAATGCACTGAGCAAAGTTCCCAGAATTGTGATATTGATGGTTCTATCAAGATGTGTACTTTGAATTTAGCTTGCAGATTGCATTTATTTGTCGTTCCCATATTTCACTGATTATAATTAGTTTGTTGCTTGGATTGTTAGAGGATTTTTCACTAAGTAGCAGAAGGGCTGAGGATGGAAGGCACCTCTGGGGCTCATCTTGTCCCCTCTCTGCTCAAGCAAGGTCACCCACAGCCGTGACGCTTACCCTTCCAACTGGCATGTTGAGTTCCTGCAGCCTCCGAAAGCCCAGCTGCCCAGGAACATGTCCTGGTTTTTGCATATTTCTGAGGACGGAGACTCCACAGCCTCTCCAGGTGACCCGAGCCAGTGCTTGGTCCCCCTCCCAGTAAAAAGTGTTTCCTTAGGCTCAGTTTGTGCCCACCGCTTCCTTCCCTGCATAACATCCTCCTGTTTGAGAGAGAATAACCTGTGCTGGAGTTATTTCCTCTCCTACAGAGATTCCTAGCAGCTGGGATAAGGGCAGCAGCGCCTGCAGGTAGAACTGTTAAAGTGATGTGTAGGTGTCACTGATTTAGACTGGTACCGGTGGAAAATGGGGAAAACAGGAAGATTAATTGTCTGTTGCTGAATAGATTTAGATCAGGAACTTACTGTTCTTGTTGAAGTTGAGCAATATTCTGAAGAACAGGAAAAACCCTGAAACAGTTCTTGAACTTGAAGGCCCCCCAAATGATCATGACCTTACTGCATAAAACAGTATTTTAGTACATGACTGTGACTCACACAGATATTCTAATGTGTGTGAGCTGTTTGATGAATAATCTAAGCTGGTCTCATTCTTGTCTCATCCTTCATGTCAATATCTGTTTTTATTGAGTAAAACTAAGTAGATATGAGCATTCGTATGTAAACCATTGCATGAGGTGCCAGTTTTCTTGCCTTTCCTGGTCATCTCTGTCATCCAGTACAGCCTTAAACAGTTCCTGGAGGCCTATAAAGTAAAACAGTTATGTTCATCTGGATTTATGTTAACTATTTAGTCAAAGGATATGTTGGTAACTCTCATGAATCCTCTTCAAAGAGGCAAAATGTAGAGATTATATATCTCTCCTTTCTCTCTTTTCCTTATCAGTATGAAAAAAAGAATATATGTTTATATATATATATGGATATAAGGTATATGGATACTATATGTATATGGACACTAAACTCCACAGCTAACAGTTCAGTACTGCATGCAAAGAGGAACTTTAGTTCCTTGAAAACCTGCCATGAAATAAACCTCCACCAAGCTGTAGAACTGCATGATTTTCTCAGTGCTCTAATAATCCCTCTGCTTCTTCAGCCTGTGTTCTTCATTAGGGCTTGGGCACAATTTAATGATACAAATTCTGAGTCATATATAGACTTGCCAATTTGCATTAATAGCTTGAAGAATCATTTGAGAGCTACTCATTTTCTCCAATTAGCCAGTAAATCAGTGAATGTAGTAGAAAGAATGGAGTATGAAATATACTCTGTTTAGTGATAATTTCTCATTCTGACTTTATATTACAGCAGTAAATATCTTGCAGTACACATCTTTGGGGGTAATGAAATTGGAGTATTCTGTCCTCACAACGAATACTCTGATGAACCCATTGCTTGGAAATGAATGTTATATATCATTACACAATTAATTTTGATTTTTCAGATGATGCACCAAATCTAAACATACAGACATAACATGATTGCACAGCTGGGCTTTACAGGAAAGAAAAATGTAGTGCATTTCTCCTTTTCCAGGTCACAGTTGGTATTCTTTCTTTAATTCTGGATAGTATGGGACCGTAAACTGAAGGGAAATTTATTGAAATAAAAAGTGCCCACCACTGGCCCAATAAACTTGCTGAGTCCCATTCCACATGTTAAGGGGAGAGGTCAGTCTCCCTTGCAGTATGGCCATGGAGGATAACATCCCAGTATACCATGGATACAGCAGAAGACACTTTGGGACAGTGAAACAAAAGTGAAGGGAAATGTTTTCTTTAGTTTGGGGAGCTGTGGGATTTTGAGGTTTGAAATATCTCTAGAAGCAGAATAGAGAGCTAAAGCATTGGTGTAGAGCTCTTGGCAACTAAAAGATGAGAAACTGGAAAGGGGCTTTTAGATTGACAAAAGGAAAGGAAATGAAGGGAAGGATCTGTGTTTGTGTGGGCATTTCCATTCGGCTGCAGGATGGGCTGAGAGAGAGAAATGCTGTGGAGGAGACAGACAGACAGACAGACACATCACAGAAACCAAGGGGGGTGGGAGGAGGATGGAACACCTGGGGTCCAGCGGCCAGAGGAGAAGGAAGAGCTCCAGCAGGACTAGCGCGTTATCCCGCTGCGCACAGCTCTGCCAAGGAGAGCAGGCACATTGGGAATCCTAAAATAGGAGTTTCCTGGCCAGGGGCCAGGACTGTTGCAGCTGGGGACACTGCAATTAGAAGCTCTGAAACCGGAGCTTCACTGAAAGCAGACTGGGAAAGCGGACTTCTCCCTGCCAGCAGACAAAGTCAGGCTTGACCTTGCCAGGGGAGAAATTCAGGGGAATCTTTTCCAGCCTGTCTGGTAAAGGCGGTTTTGCATATAGATCTTAGCATATTGTAATTCCCAAAATGAGCCAGATTTCAACAAAATATATACAGTAGTTTTAGACTATAAATAAAGCCTGAAGGAAAACAAAGAGACTATGACTTTATGTGCAAGAATTTTCTTTCCCCTAATTGCTGTAGTTTCAGGTGTGATTATAGCACAGGCATGATAGAATGGGCACTCTTCTGGATCTCTGTGTAGAAAAATATTTAGTATTTCTTGGTATTAAAAGGTCATGAAGTCATGTATGTGTTGTTTATAGTCTCCTAATCCAGGATTTATTGTCCGAGCTCTGTTCCAGAACCAGGGACTTGAGTTGATTAAAAAAGTTAGATTCTTCAAAGCTTTTAAGCAAATTGATTTACTGCAGCTTGAAAATTGTCATATTCACCCAATTTAGCGGGTGTGATCCTTGTAATATTCTGAGCTAGAAGGATTTTACAAACGGCATGTATTGCATTTGAAAGATTAGACTTTACCATTAAAATGCTGATGAGGCGAGTGGAAAATTACTATTAGTTATCCCTCATGGTTTGCCACGTTGGTTCTTTCTGGAGTGGGAAGGTGAGCTGGAGCAGTGAGCCAGCTCGGTTACCTGCGGGTTCCTCTGTGCTGTTCCCTATAACTGCAATGGAAGAGAATCCAATCTGTTCCTAATTCCCTCTGCCAGCTCATGCCTCTGCTTGGTAATCCCCTGCACCTTCCCGATTACTCGATGAACAGCATTCCTTCATTTTACGTTATGATGGGATCTCTAATCTCCCCCTCCCCATTAAGAGCTGTCTGAGGAGCAGCCGGGAGACCAGAGGTCCCTGACTCCCCAGCTCCTGCTCCAGGGCGGGGAAATGGAAGAAGCTGGCTCTATGTGCTTCCAGTGTGCTGCCTGGTTTTAGCAGCCATTTGGGAGGAGGGAAGCTGCCCATCAGCCTGACCTTATTGTTAAGAGGCTTTTCTTGATGTCTAACCTGAATTTTCCCTCCAGCAGCCTTGTAAACTCTGTGCTTTTTTGTTTTAGTCATCATGATCATGCAGAACAGACCTTCACCCTCCCCTTTAAAGACTGTTTTCCTTCACTTTCCCCCTTCCAGCTGGAACACCACCATTTATTAGCTTTTTCTCAAAGAAAGGTAACTTCCCTAAGGAGATACATTTTTACGCCAGTGCGAGGGTTGTCTTTATTACAGCAGAATGAGCTCCTTGACCAGTGACCAGTCTCTGGAAGACTGCTGTGACCTTCAGGGCCTTTTCTGCAGAATTCTTCTCTAAGCTGTCATTCCCTGTGTGCATAGTTTATTTTTCCTGCAGTAGTGCGGAAACTTGTACTTGTCCCTACTAAGTTACCTTTGCAGCTCTTTTGTCCACAGTTTCAAATGATGATCCTGTGGTGTGATGGACTTGCAGACTGTGTTGGTCATGCTGTCTGTGACTATAATAAGAGTCAATCATTTGAGTAATTTCTGAGATTATTGGATAATAACTGACTCCTGTGCAAAGCCACTCAAAATACATCCCCCAGTTTTGGCATTAAACTGCTGTTAATTGTTCTCTGGGTGCCATTTTTAAATTCTATCTCCCAAGATCGTCAACGGGAATACCAGAATATTATGCAAGGCAGCATTAAAAGACTTGCTACAACATGTATGACAGATATCATATGACATCCACAACATAGTTTATGTTTATTGCCTGATCAGTCCTCTACATTTGTAAACACAGAGCGGGGTTGTAAAGACATCAGTTTTACTGTCTCTGTATTATCTAGTGACTGAAAAATGAGATTTCATTTTGTGAGGAAATTACTACAAAGTTTCCACAGCAGATTTCCTAGAAAGAATAATACTGGCTTCTCTGAAACAAGGTTTTTAGTTATCATGGTATTTGTATTAATTCTCGTTGCTTGTGTGAATGCGCAGCCCTGTCATTCAGTGTGACAGCACACAAGACAATAAAAAATCAACAAATTGCATGTTTAAAGTCTGGTTTATGGTTTCTTTTCTAGTTAAAAGTGACATTTCAAGCCAGAAGTATAGGTGATTATGTCCTCTTATGTTACATGGTAATCTACAGAATAGTGAAGAATTTTCTAAGGTCTTCGTAGAAATCCTAAAAACTCCTAGAAGTAAATTATTGATCAGGCAGACAGCTCACTTCCGTGCCTTTCTTTCATCAGGATTTTTTTGGTAATTAATTACAATTGTTTACATTAAAGTACTTTATTGTGGCAAAAGAACTTGCATTTCTAATGTAGGTTGATTGACTTAGAATAGTTTTTTTTAATTACTGTTTTATCCAAAGCAAATTATTTTAATAAATTCAGGTCATTTAAATATATGTTTTTAATTAAATGATAGCTGAACCTGCTGTATGGTCAGAAATGCACTTGTTCCTTTGGAAGGCTGGTTTCCTTTATGTTGGATGATTTGCAATGTTTTATGTATTACAAAGTTTTATGTAGGATGTTAAGCCTTTGCCATCTCTGCTGAGCTTGTCAGAAGACATGGACTTCATGGTCTCCAGGGGATGATGTCTTCGGTTAAGTAAATGTAATAAATGGAGGAAACTCTTGCTTTTCTGTCAGTTCTCATAAAACTTTATTGCCAGCTTTACATCCCTGAGCACTATCAGCAAGGAATAGCTGTATTAATAATTAGTGTGTCCATTGCTTCCTTAAAATATGTCAGAAGAAAATGAGTGTGAAAGCATGGAGAGTTCTGTGGGTTTGAATGGCACTGAAGATGACTGTATTAAGTGAAAAATACAAGATTGTTCTTCTTACTTTCAGTTACAAAATGCAAATGCTGTGTATTTATATGTGGTTCATTATTGGTACATATCCTTTCCACGTGACACTATTTTCTCCTGTGCTCTTCCTAGAATGGCTTTACTCCTTTGTACATGGCAGCTCAAGAGAACCACATTGAGGTGGTGAAATATCTCCTGGAGAATGGAGCCAACCAAAGCACAGCTACCGAGGTGAAGGGGTTTTCTCGCATTTTTCTTTGCCTGTGTGTTCAGATCACTTGAAGTCAGGACTGTGCGGGCTGTGTCCAGAGGGCTGGTCTGTGTCAGTTGGTATCAACAGGTAGCTGTTAACAAGCTTGGTTGTAAAATCACAGAGCTGTCTGGATCGGAGAAGACCTCTAAGATCGAGTCCAGCCATTAACCCAGCATGTGGGTCTTGGGATTTTAGTTGAGTTCAGAAGCAATGGGGCTCTCTGTGGTGCTGGGTTCACAGAACCATTTGGGAGGTCACCTACTCCAACCTCCTGCTGCTGTTCCCCTAAGTTACACTGATCCAGAGGCTCTCCTGTGATTTGGTGTAATTTGGGAGTAGTCATTATTGGCTGTGAGCGGTGTAAATTGGAAACCGAACGGCTAACAAGGATTGCATCAATAAGCTTGGCAGGCAGCCTGCTGTTTTCTCCATGGACACTTTATTTCTACTGCTGGACCACGTGGGTGTCAATAGGCAGAAGGATTATATTAACGGGAGATCTGGATTGTAAACCTGCAGTAACGTCTGTGCAAGCAGGGCAAACACCTAAGTTGGAGAGATGATACTCCATCTGAAGAGGAGCTGAATCCCACAAGCTTCCTTCTGCATATGAGAGGGTTTAGTGGCAATGGAGAAAACTCCTTGGTCATTAGGACTGTGCTCATTCGGCTTCCTCCTCCTGCTCTCTTTCTGCCCAATGTTCTTTATTTCAAGCTGAGGGGGGTGAGTGAACAGGCTCTGTGCTGCAAAGCATGTCACCTTCCTGTTTGTTCTATGGATGTGGATGTGCCATGAGAAGCAGCTATAGCAAAGTTCTGGTCAGAACTTTTCTCTGGTCAGAGCTCAAAAAAATGTTTGTTGTTTTCTCTAGCCTATCCAGAAACATTCCCATTCTGGATTGCCTTCCCGAGTGGGCAAATTTGAAATGCTGGTGCGTTTATGCTCCCTCTCCTTCCCTGCAAACCTGTCAGTGTTAACAGCTGTCTTACTGTCCCTTCTCTTAGTGGATACTGTACTATTTGATGACAGCTCCTAAAATAATCCCCTCATAGATGTGGCGATCATGTTACATGTCAGCTTTCTGAAATACAAAATCCCATGCGATTGCCAGGCAACATGGCAGAAACACACTCCTTGTGAAGGAGCCAGGTGGAACTGGGGCTCCCCAGGAGCCTAGCCCTGCTGCAGCCCACAGTCACCTGCTGGCAGCCAGCTCCCACTAACCTCTGCTGGCTGGGAATTCATTCCGTTTACAGGAATTGTGAGGCCGAGATAGTTGTAATTCATGTGGCCTGTGCTTGAATGCAGACATCCACAGAACTCACGCTATAGTCTGATTTTATAAATAAGGCAGAGGAGAGAAAAAATAAGAAATATTTCTACTCTGAGCCTGACTCCAAATCTGTCTTCTGCCATCAGAAAGATCAGTTTTCACTCTGTAGCTTGTAAAGTAAAGGCTCTTGATGTCTTTATTGCTTAACTAGGTCAGTTTTAGGTTCAGGTCTTGCTGAGGTGGTGGTTTCCATGATTTAGTGTGTTCCTGAAGGAAGACCTGAGCTGCCGTCGCTTTCATAGGTGCCCAGAGTTCATCTGATGAATAGGATGAAGAAACGGTACATTCAATAAGGTGGGATGGCAGCCTGAACTGAGGGTGCTGCTGAAATACAGACAGAAGGACCTTCTGTTTAGCATCAAAGACTGGCCCTCCTCATGGGAGGTGAGGAAATGAAAAGCTTTCTCCAAGCTTCGGTCAGCCATGCTTTCCAGAGGCAATAGGAGAGGGAACGCAGAAAGAGTTGTGTCCTTTTAGAGAAGGGTGCAAGATGAAATGGTGCCAATCAAATGGATGAACTTGTCTTTGAAGCCTTGAAACTTGCACTGCCTTTGGATGCATTTCATTTCCTCTCACACTTATGTATGTGTCGATAAAAAAGGAGAGTAGGGATGAGCTCAGTTTCACAGTGTCTGTAATCCAGGATTTGTTCTCATGTTCCCAGAGGCAAAAGGCAAATGCATTAAGCCATTTCAACACCTTATGTAGCCCCAATCTCAGAATTATCTTTACAGTTCAGCTGTTTTGTCAGCTGTTCCCCCTTTCTTACTTCACTGTACAGAGTTTAATCTCTATTACAGGCAGAACCCACAGCAGTATCGCTGTTACAACGCACCTACCCACAGCTCGACGCAAAAGGGAGAGAAAGTTATTAGATTACTAAGGGGAAAAATTGCCTTGGCAATTCTTCAGATGTTTCTTTCAGCTCTCATTCCTTCCTAACTTGGCCTTTATTCTTCTCTCATCTTTCCGTATTCCTATTCCAAAGCAATGCTGTCCCATCTCTCATGGGGTTACAGCACACCTGTGCTTAGGGGGGTGCGTGACCAGAGCGAGGTTCAGTTTGAAATCAGAATGAAATATCTGATAGCCCACAGTACTTCAGCCAGGAGAGCAAGCTGCTGTCATGTTATCATGGATTTTAAGGCACTGGCCATCCCAGGCACGTGTGAAGGAGCAAGACAATTTTAAACTAATTTAGAAACAAAGCTAAAACCACGAATGACAAGGAAAGAAATTTTTCTGATTTCCTTTTTCCAAAAAATATAAATAATCTGATGTTCTCCTCCTTCAAATCATGTTCCTAAACATGATCTGTATTTCTTGACTCGTGGTTCATGCTTAACTTGGAATGGGAATAGCAGCAAACATATTTGATACACTTTCTTGTTGCAGAGATGTGACATATTCAGAAATGTGTTCTATGTTTTTCACACTGACACTGTTCAGTGCTCAGTACATTTACCAAAAATTGCCAAAAACATGCTTTGTGGCCCATTTTAGGGTGAGAAGTAATTAAGAGAGATGCTGTGGAATGATCCTTTGCTTGCAATTGACTTAAAACAAACTACTTTGAAGTGTAAAAGATCTTTCAAAGCATTTGAAATGTTCGAAAGCCTTTTGAAGGTGTTTGAAAGAGTTAAAATGTTGTGCCTCCAATGTCATGTCCCTGGAGATGGAGCGCAGAGGTGGAAAACAGCTGGGAACGTGCTTCCCAAGTTTGTGCGCGCGAAGGGCACAGCGCAGCTCCCCGAGGCTGTCGGCTGTGCCGAGCACCCCTTGTTTCCTGTCCCCCAGGACGGTTTCACCCCTCTGGCTGTGGCGCTGCAGCAGGGACACAACCAGGCGGTGGCCATCCTGCTGGAGAACGACACCAAGGGCAAGGTGCGGCTGCCGGCGCTGCACATCGCCGCCAGGAAGGACGACACCAAGTCGGCGGCGCTGCTGCTGCAGAACGACCACAACGCCGATGTGCAGTCCAAGGTAACGGGGCGGCCTCAGGGCCCAGGGGCAGCACTTTGCAATCCCTGCCTCCTAATGGGGAAATGGAACTGCTCCGTGGGGGAGGACAACTTGCTCCGCCAGTATCACCAGTAATACCTTTAAATTTGCAGTGTTAAGCTACGCAGTAATTACAAACTGCTCATTTTTCCACTTTTTAGTTACGCATCCCATTTCTTTGGTAACCAGCTTTTCCTCATTATTTGCAAACCTGAAGCCACTGGAACGGAAGCAGAATTGCTGCTTCCCTATCAAACAGGATACTGGTTTATTGCCCATGGGAACACAGGTTGTGTTTAAAGTTAATGCATGCTTGAATGGCTTTTCCCATAATTAACAGCATAACTCATTTCAAAAAAAGCAACATAGTTCTTCGTTTTGCGGCCAGTCTTTAATATTGTTCCTCTTTTTCCCAAACCATGCTGCATCAGATGATGGTGAATAGGACGACTGAGGTACCGAGATCAACAATTTTTAATTACTCTTTCTGTTACTTATGATTATTTTCTCTGCTCTTTGCCAATATTTCTTTATTATTAAGCAATAAAAGTGAAGATATGACTTTTTTTTTAATACATAGAAATTTGTGACTCAAAAAACCTATTTTTATTCATCCTTTGTCTTAGAATATCTTTTTATTCGTGTCAGTATTGAAGGACATTTTTGAGAATTCATATCAGTTCGAAGAAGTCTGAAGCGAGTAATGGAGCTAAGAGGATAAAGATGCTTTTTTAGCTCAGTTTCATTAATTATGAAAATGCACTCACTTGGCATAACTAAATCAGGGTGTCTGGCTCAGCCAGAATAATGGTAAAATTAATTTTCTGTCTTTTACAGTAATAAATATAATCAAATTCACCAAGGTAAAAACTTGTTCAGGGCATCTGCTTATTTTTACCATTGTTCTTATTACAATCTTTTCCATAAAGTTTTGCAAAGCCCTCAGGGACAGTACATACTCAGAATTTACCTGCAGTAAATAACACATTTCTTATATGGATTTTACTTCCACTAAAAATCATGGGTATGATTGGCTAGAACCAGGATTTCTCCCCTGAAGATTATTGCCACTTTTAGGAGAAAGAATGATTTCCAAGAATGCGGTCATTGTTTCAATACCTCCTTTGGAATAATGGAGTTTCTCTGTTGGAGGAGGGAATGAATTATGGATGCACGTGCCCATGGGAAGGTGTTTGCCTCTTGGTGTGTGCACACATGAGCAGGCTGCCAGGAGGCAGCAGTGATGTGAACTGAAGGGTGACGCCTTCCCTGGGCACCTGCTCCCTGGGCGTGTTCTTGCCTGTGGGAAACGGGAAGGGGCTGCCGCAGTGCCTGTTGAAGGAGGGCACACGTGCCTGCATTCCTTTGTTCCAGAAGTAGCTTAAAATGGTGGTTTGAACACTGAGTGGAAGGAAACCTAGCTGAGAGCATGCTACAGTTGAGAAGCCAGAAGTATTCCTCCCTTTCCGTAACTATCAGCAAGATCCAATCAAATCAGCGTAAAGCTCTTCAGGGAAACCTCAAAAGCAAGGCCCTTTCTACTTGAATTACTTTTGAGAATAAAAGCTTGCTCTCTGTCCTAGTTTCTGAAAATTTAATCTATTTTTATGTTGTTGTCAAGCGCCTCTATGTCTAATAGCTGGAGCAGGTTTCACCTTCTAGTATTCAAAACACAATAAATAAAATGTGGTTTTTTGATTTGTAGATTGCGAAGTTTCTTCGGATCCTTTGCAATCCAAATTGCATATAAATATAAATAATTATGATTCTTTTACTATGCTACTAAGTAGTTTCTCATGTAAACCAAACTCTTTAATTACATTTTGAATAATTACTGCTTTCAAAAATCAAAAACAAACAAACAAACAAAAAAACCCAGAAGGAAATATGTTGTCCGTATTTCTTTTTCTAAGAGCAGTAAAATAAGAGTCCAACAACTTCTGTGGTCATTTATCCAGCCCCAGTAAACAGATGCAGCCCAAAAGACCCATGTTGCTTCCAAATGGTAATAAGGAACTTGCTCTATTTTCTTTAAGAATGGCTAATACATTAATATTTTCTGTGATGCAAACTACTCTTATTGGTCACCAAGGCAGGAGACTGAGTTGTGGAATCAAAGAATGAAGCACTTTTGATAATCTCCCACCTGAAAACTGGCCTCTCTGTCTGAAAGGCTGTGCCCTAATATAGGTGGACACAGACTGGATAAAACTGACATGATGCATTTGTTGGCCAGCACTTTTAAAATCAAGTTCTAGTTAAGTTGGTGCTCTTGTATGGGAAGATTTCCTTAACAAGGGCTGTTTCCCTTTTAGAGTGGCTTTACCCCTTTGCACATCGCCGCGCACTACGGCAATGTCAACGTGGCCACGCTGCTGCTGAACCGCGGAGCTGCAGTCGACTTCACAGCCAGGGTATGGACTCATCCCTTCATCTTCTTGCTTGTAGTGGCCTACAGAAATGGGAGGGTTTCTTTGGGTAACTCTTAGTCAAGAGCTGAGTGAAGTAAGGAGCAAAGTAATGCTGCAGTTCTGCTGGGATCAAAGATGTCTTTTCTGCAGTAATTCTGAAAGGTTGTCTCCGTGCAATGCACTGGAGGCCTTGGCAGTTGTGTAACAGCCAGTATTCCCAGCTGGAGGAAGCAGGATCTTTCGGCCAGTTCTAGAAAGCTGATGCTCTCATAATGTGTCAATTCTCTTTGGCTTTTCTGTTTGTTAAATGTACTCTGGAAATAGATGTAGGATTGATTGGTTTCTTCAGGATTCAGTATTTGCTATACCGCTTTAATTTGATGTTTTCACATATAAATATATTTCAAAACCACAAAGTGCAGTATATTGCTATTATATAAATGCAACAATAAAAGAACTAATTAATCATGGCTACTCTTTTGTGGTAAACAGCTGCAGAGTTAGATGGTACAGTCTCTTTGCTGTTGCACGTTACGTAGTTTGAAGTGAAAACCTATGGTAATCTCAACCCAGCTCCCAGGTCACGAGTTTGCTGTTTAATTTTGCCAGACAGACTTTGAATTACTTCAGGGTTCTGCCTTCCAGACTGACTCCCTCCTGTTTCCAATCTGGAGTAGCTGCTAATATTACCTCTTGCCTCACCCAAAGTGTTTTCAAGGACTTTCAGCCTACACAGCCTACACAGCCTACTACTCCTTTATGCTCTTGGCACTTCACAGGAAGGTTCCTTTGTGTAGGAGTGACGCATTTGTGTCCTCTGTGTACGTTGCAGTGACTGAAATGCATCAGTGTTTTGTGACTCTCGGCTCGTTGGGACTCTGATACATGTTTGTGTATTTGTCTGGCCCTGGGGCTGCGATGTTTGCTGCTTGGGCAGATGCACTGCTTCCTTTATTCAAGGACCCCAAAACAATGGAGAAGGAATCTTGCTTAGGAAGGAATTACTAACTCTAGCTTATATGGTGTGTGCCTAGCTCTGATGCTCTAGTACATTCTCGTTTATTCTCTATGATGTGATGGTCTCATTTTTTGTGATCCGAACCCAAATTCACCCCCATTGCACACCTTCAGATCCATCCAGCTCATTGTTTGTTCTTTTCATGGTGTAGAATGGAATCACCCCACTGCATGTGGCTTCCAAAAGGGGAAACACAAACATGGTGAAGCTCTTGTTGGATCGCGGAGGGCAGATCGATGCCAAAACCAGGGTGAGTCTTTCTATTCCCTGATTATGATATTGTCCCTTTTGGGGAATGGACTGGGATTTTTAACTTGCTTGCTTTTGGGGATTTTTTGTGTGTTTGTTTTATGTAGACTGTTTTCTATGTTATCATACTAAAGAACAGCTGGTGTTAGTGATAGGAGGAGGCAGAAATACTATTTCCTTTAGTCTCCTCTATAACCTGCCTACATCATACAAGAAAAAACTGATGAAACCGATGGTTTTTAGGGAATAAGCCTGTTAGTTTACATGACACAAGATGATGCACAGCCGTGTGATGCACAGCAAAAGGAAATGGAAGGTCTGGATTAAGCTAAGCCTTTCAGTCCCCTGACTCGTAAATGTCTGTGCCAGTCACAGTATGGCCTGTGAAAACTCCAGTGAGCTCTAGCGGGCTCAGTCCATTTTTATTGGAGAGCTGATATAGCGACAAGTAACCTCCTCAGTGCCAGCAGCCACATGGCCCTTCCCCAGACAAAGCATGTGGTATTAATTAGGTGACTCTCACTGGCTTCCTCCACCCAGTTGTCCTATTGAAATGTCACATCATCACTCTGCCCTTTATTTGTGGGTGATTTCACAGTCATTCAGGGCAAAAATAACCCCATCATGTTGTATGGGCAGGGTTAATTATTTCAAATGGGATTTTGGAATCTCTTGGGAAAACATTGTCATTTATTCAGACTGAGCTGCCCAGGGCTTGTTCTTGGGAGCTGCTGGTTTTTAGGCAGCTGGTCTGCAAAGTTACATGTCCAAGTGATCGAGAGTGTTTTAGAACACAAAGCTTAGAGCTGGACATGAAAGTTTTTGTTTAACAAGATAGGAAGGTAGAAGATACTGCAGTCACCTACCCTTGGGGGTTGATTCAACCTCTGCAGTTACTTGGATATTGATTACATCAACCATTTGTTGCTTCATAAGCTCTGAAGACAGTCACTCATGATTCTTGTGAACTCTGTATGTGATTGTGATTGTGGTTTCTGATTATGAAATGATATCTCGCCTTTTTTTTTTCATTTTTTTAAAAACTACTGCTGATGGAAAAAGCTGCCTCAAGCAGGTGTGCAGCAAATCACCCCTTCTCACATTTTCCACAATAAACACCTAAAATCTCATGGCAAAGAGGCATCAAATGCTAATAATACACTTCAGTCAGGATATTCCACACGCTCCTAAGTATGTCATACAGAAATAGTTCATTTGGCCTGTGGAATGGCAGTATTGAATTCACCTATTTCCTGTTCAGTATTTAGATATTGTTCTAGACAGGTTGACACAGCTGATGGTGAGGGATGTTTTGGATTTTAAGAGGTCAAGGTGTTTTCCCTTCCTCGCTCACCTGCAAAGGTTGAGTTCAGTTGTGAATGAATCTGAGAGAACAGGATTTGCCCAGTGTAGGTGGGAGGGACCAATTTTAGAATCTTCTCATTTTCTTGGCTCCCTGCCCTGTGTCAGCTGCTACATGGGCTCAAAATGTCAGCTCAAAGATATCCCTGAAAACCCGTACAGGTATCCTAAGGAACACGTATCCCAGCTTGCACAGGCTCCACAGCTTCCTGTTGCTTTCATCTCCCGCCTCCTGCCTGCTGCAGGGCTCACGGTGGCGGTCGGTGGCATACGCCTCATGGTGGGGAAGATTCCAGAGCTTTGGTTTTGCTGTCCATGTCTTTGTGTCAGCTGTTCATGTCATCTTGGTGTGTCTCTCCTCTCCCTGTGCTCTGTCCGCACACCTCGTGTGCCTGGCTCTGGCTGTGAGTCCATAGGGTGTGGAGGAAGCAGGGATGTGTTGTGTGTGCTCTGTCCGTGGCAGGATAGACCCTGCCTACCCCGCCGCGCTACTAACACACCTTGCCTTCCCTTTGCTTCCCAGGAATGCCTGCCTTCTTCCAGTAGGTCACAGTCACTGCAAAACAGCAGAATTCATATACTAGGATGTTCCACTGCCAGGTTCTTATGCTCCACACCACATCAAAATAAGCTCTTTAGTTAAATCAGTCCTCGCTGCTTTCATTCCAGTTATTTTTAGCTTGCTTTGTTACATGACATCTGATGCTGCATAAATTAAGATGCAAAACTTATTTTAGCGAATTGCAGATGAGCTTCAGTACTTCAGTTTTGCGAAGTTAATCTGTGAAAGCTTTCAATGTTTAAAAATGTTCCATTGGAATGATTCTTTAGGAGCCCCTGTGTTGTCAAAAAATATAAATTAAAATGTCTATTCCTCAAAGGGAGCAAATGATGCATTTGTCCTTCTGTTCCATAGTTAATGCACCATGTCAGAGGAAAACCCTGCTTTCTTCAGGAATTAATATTTTTATTTTCTATACATTTCAGAATGCATTTGCTGAGATTTTATGGCATTTCTCACAAAGCCTTAAAAGTATAGAATTCCTGGTAAATCTCTTGACACAATTACACATTTTAAAATAATATTTTACTTATTTTTTGGGCAAGTTCTACCATTTTTTCTCAACCAAGTCCTACCTAAGTTTTTACAATGTTAAATTTAATTTCTCTTTTGTGTTGTACCCAAAGCAGAAACAGAAACTCCATTCTCAACTACAATAATAGGATACTTTTATTAGTACTATCTGTTGGAGATACTATTATAATATTATGTAATAGAAAAAGACCATCTTTAAAAATAGATAATTATTATATGATAATAAAATATTAAAATAGTATTTTAACATATATTACTATATAATAGCTGGTATATGTTTTGCAACTTCCATTTACATACAAGCCTTCCCTTGACTCTTGTTCACTAAATAACTAATGAGTAAAATTTCCTATACTAAAATATTTCCTATTCAAAATTTTACTCAAATGTATATTCTCTATGTGTTTACATAAGTAAGAATTTCATGACATAATTTTATTTAAAAGTTTAATGTTTGGCCAAAATTCTGACCCGTACAACTTCTGATAGTTAGTTAGAGTTAGGGGGTCAGAAAAATTGTGGAGAAATTTTTTCTCTGAAAGATGGTGGAAAGTTTAATTTATGATTAATTTGCTATCAGGAGATCAAGGGTAGCGTGGCAATTACCAATTCTCACTTTGAGGGAAGGAAAGCATTTACAGCCTTCCTGGAGCACACTAAGGACTGTTACAGGGAGAATTATTGTCAGCATTTAAAAGAAATTTTAGCATGGCCAAAATGTGTATATTTCTATTAAAAATGTCCTCATATGATGGAATCATTACAATATTCCTTCAGAATATGGAAATATTGCAGGGTTTTAGGAATATTCTTTCTGAATGCAGTTTTTGTATTATCTCTATTTTTATCATCTCTCTCTATAAATTGCAGGAGGAAAAAAAAGAACAAGAATATGAGGCTTTTTTGGTTCTGCGTGCTTTTTTGCTTTTAGAATACAGTGTTATTCACAGCCTTTTATCACCTTGCTGGAATTTCCATTTTTGTGGGAGTAAGCAAACACCCTTCAAAGGGGGAGGAACACTCTCACCTGTCTCAGCCACTGAAGTTGTCACACATTTTCTATTCTTTCTATTCAATCTTGCCAACATTGAAATTAGATTTTTCTTGCTTTGGGATTTTTCTTTAGACTCCTCCTGCAGGGTTTCATCCTGAATATTTACAGTTGAATAAAATCTGTGGAATGAAAGAGAGCATCTAGTCTTGGAAGGGAAAGCTTATTGTGTGGGAAAGTAAGCATGTTGTGTGCCCGGAGCATGGCAGCTGGAGCGGGAGTAGGTGTGGGAGTGGTGGGAGAAGGTCTGCTGCACCATTTGGGTTGGAGAAGGGCCACGGGAAGGAGGAGGCTCAGCTGGAGCTGAAAGAGCTGGCAGGTCAGTGATGGAGCTGAACGGTACCGAAGGGAAAACAAAAGGAAAAAAACTGTGGGCGGCGCAACTCAAATTTAGTTGGTTTGGTTTGGGGTTTTTTTGTGGGGAATGGGCTTCAGACACCCCTTAACACTCCTTCTGGAAACCTGTTGAGATTTATTAGTAATAATATCTCCTTTTGTAGATCTGCATCCTGACCAAATAGGCTTGGCTCTGCTATTTCCATATGGGAGTGGTAACCATTGTAGCAGGATCCTGGCCCTGCCTTGGCACCATGCTCTGTACGGTGTTTCTTCCTGCAGTAATGCTGCTGTGACATTTTCTCTTCATCTTCCTACATGCACAGAGCACTAATAATTCATCAGCTTTTGCTGTTCGCAAAGCCATGTCAGATTATAAATATCTAATCACAATGCAGATATTTCCTATAAAAAATTCAGTGGCTTCATATCATGTTTACAAGGGAGTGGGAAGGGGTGTTGTATGGATTGTCTAAGCAAGTTATATAGGTAATGACTGTTGTTTGGAGTTATTTATGTTACTAGGTTAATACTCAAACAAGTACATGGTATATTTTTTTACTATATTTTTCAAATTTGTGCTGTGAATGGCAGACCTGGAGGAATACTTTACAGCATGTTTAATTATGCCAAGAGCTTAGGGCAAGAGGGAGACTCGCTTCATTCATTTTTAAAGAAATGAGGTTTAGTCGTAATGAAAAATGAACAAATTAAAAGCCCTTTATTTGCTGAGAAAATTTAGACAATTTTGCATGTTTGACATGTTTGGAATACTAAAATTTTACTTCACCCTTATGAAAATGACAACATGCAGCTGCAGTTTAGAATAATTCTTTGATAATTTGGCCTTTGATGTTCATGTCTCTCATCAGTTTTCGGTCTAATGAGCACTGAATGTGAGCAACTGTCCTGTGAAGGTGCTGCCTGCATCATTTCCCATTAAAAATCCCTTATAAGCACAGGTTCTTTTTGTCTCAGTGTCTCTGGTAAGCTGAAGGAAAGCATTTCTGCAATGACCAAATAATTTGTCTTTCTAAGCCCTACAGTCAGGAGTCACGCACAGAACTGGGAATTAATTTTGCGAGTTAAAAAATGACCAGTGATTGATTTTCGAGGAAAAAAAGGCACAAGTTTACCTTATATTTTGCGAACCATTTAAGAGAGAGTTAGGATTGATGGAATTTCCTGGCTTCCATGCACGCAGAGGGGATTGTACTGTCATTTTTAAGGGTGACCCAGCTGTCAGTTGCATCGCAGAGTGTGAGTTAGGAGAGTACCGCATATGGGAACAGCAGAACACCAGGTGTGGGGTGTCACTGGGGAGATAGAAATGTTTAACTCTTCATTGCACACAGTCTGGGGTGAGGAGATAACTGCTGAACTTGTTTAAACATAAAACTGCTGAATTTCTTGTCTCCTGGCATGGCAGCCTTTGTGTTTATGGGATATCCATTATCTGCGCTTCGAAGTCTGTATCCCTCTGAGCCAGGGTTGGATGTCCTGTCAAATGATGTGCCTGATGTATTGGTAACTGGATGTTCTTCAATTAGCAAAGGAACGATTGAAAAAGTACTTTGGCAAACTCCTGCAGTTGGTTTGAGAGCACTGAGGCTCATGGCAAATAGATAATGGTGCAAAAAAGGATTAGTTTTGTACACCAGTGTGTCTCTTCATGTTGGCTCGTGTCAGCTTGTCTGCATTGTTTTCTGTACTAATTCTTCTACTACAACAGGTCCCTCTTTGCAATTTCCCTCATCTTTGAATAAAACATATAAGCAAAAGACTTTAAAGTATTAAATATGCTATAATTTTAAAATATACATGCTATTTTCCTCAGAGCAGAAAGAGGAAAGGGAAGAGGGTTCTGTGGGAAGTCCTCAAAACAACTATGGCAGGGTAGAAGAGGATAGGTAGCAAATTTCTAACTCTGCTTTTAAAGGGAATTGTAGATAAGAACAAAGAAAAAATCATGTTTTGAAATTATTTAGGCTTTTTTTTTGTTTTAGCCAGACTTTCTTGTGGAGTTGATGTCCTTCTTAGCTTGTATTTTTCTTCTTTTTCTCCCTCTCGGGATTTGTCCTGCTTTTTTTTCAAGGATTCACACAATCCTCCTTTTTTTTGCTGTTTTATTAAATAGAATAACATCAAAGCCACCACTCAGATAGGGAAAGTGAACCTCCCATATTGATTAAAAATGTAGAGCACAAGAGGCAGAAACTGGAAAGAAATACCAAATAAATACCTTCCCTAGAAATGCATTTTGGATATGTTCTTACCTTAGTTATGCCGGTGGGAGTTATCTGTATGAATCTCTCTGGCAGTAAGATGATAATATACTTCAGTTGTTCACAGAAAGATTTGGTTTAGAGGACTCTGAAGTTTCAGTGCATAAAAAACCAAGTAGAGTAGTCAGACCTCATTCTTCACACTGCCCCCATCTGCCAGGTGCTGAAGGCCGCAAGTTCTGCTTTTGGGTTTGATCTTGCATCTTTGCAAAGCTGCTGAGTGATTTAGGGATGCCTGTGAGACAGTGAGCACCAAGGCACACCTAACCCCATCAGTGTGTCTCAAAGGAAAAGTAGATAAGTGAGGGAGAAAAATTCCTTCTGCAGACTTCAGCACCTTGCAGCAGTGGAGCTTTGCGGTGCTGCTCACTTGGAAGGGGACTGTGTGCTTTGGAAACTGGCCATGAGGGAGGCTCTTCCTCTTGGAGCTGCCTTTTGTAGAGTGTTACAGGGCTGCATTTGCTGAAATGAGGTTGCAATTGCAGTGGCACTGTGTAGTCTAGAGCTACTTTTAATTTAAAAACATAGTGATGCAGGTTTCCTTCAAATCCCAGCAAGGTAAACAGTCCATCTGTGTATGAAGCAGGGTCACCAACTCATACTTAGTGCCATGTTTTTGCAGTTTTGCTACTTTTTTAGTCTCTAAGTATTCAGACCAGTATATTCTCTTTTTAATCAAGATGTTACTGGATTTTTCAGTGGGCTCCTTAGAATAACAGCATGGATGTCACCCAAGATGAGCAGCATGTCTCAAAGGGAGAAGGCTTTTCTCATGATTAAAAACTATTCCTGTTTCACCTTTGTAAAGCCACCATCTCTTGAATGAGTGTTGATGACATCTCTGAGTGCATGCTTGAACAATACTGAGGGCTAGTGAGATGAAAGCTTGACTTTTCATATCCTACGTGTTACCTTTTTTCTGTCATTCAGCACTAATATTCTTTCACAACCATTTTTCTAGCCTCGTATTTATTTTTTTGCATGAACTCAAAACTGTACAAAAGCTACCTAGAATTCATTCTCCCATCCAAATAGTTCATCAATACATCTTTTGCTGCCACTGCTGTGATCATTAATAGCCTGAGCAAGTCTTTTGGTACAGAATTGGTGTTCTGCAGTGGAAAAAACTATTGTGGAGTTGGTGGTCTCACAGCAATTTTAGAAAAGAATTATTGGTTCTCTGTTCACCCAACAGTCTCAGAAATAAAAGACTTGATTCTGTTTGTTTCTCTCTTTTTCTCTTGTTTTAAGATCTTCTTTTTCTTGATGCCTGTTCAAAAGCAAAAGAAAATTCTAGAGCAAATTTTCTAGTATGAACATGGCTTGTTTCATCCCTGCATCAAAAGCAATCCAAAGGACGGAGGTTGATTTATGGAGCATGCTCAAGCCAGCAGGCATTACCCAGGGAGAGGCAATGCAGTCTCAAAGCCATGCAGAGGGCAGGCAGGGGAGGAGGCAGTGCATCCTCTCATTATCCTCTTTGAGAAGAGATTTCAGCACACAACGGGCTTCCTCTCTCAAATAGTAACCTTAGAAGTGTCCTTTACTGGTGCAAGAAAGCACAGGGATGAAACTTTATGTTGTGGAGCCAGCTTCAGTTAGGAGGCAAAAAAGGAGCTTTTTCACACATGTGAGGCTGCGTTCCTGGAATGTTGTTCCCCAGAGTTCCAGGATGGACAACTGGGGACGTTCTCATGTGTTTTCTCTCCTTTTACTTTAAGGATGGGCTCACCCCACTGCACTGTGCTGCACGGAGCGGCCATGACCAGGTTGTGGAGCTGCTCCTGGAGCGAGGTGCCCCGCTGCTCGCGCGGACCAAGGTGTGTGTGTGTGCCCTGTTGGAGCATGTGAACCTCTGTGTAACCTCCCACAGAACTTTCAGTGTCACTGAGAGGACAAGGAAGAGGACAGGAATGTACCTGTCCTCCCAAAGGAGATGTATTAATGGGTAGAACCATCCAAAGTAAGGTTTTCTTATATAATGAGGGACTATCCTTCCCAAATACACGAAAAGCTTATGCTTGTTTGCCCCTCTTTCTAATATCAGAGTACACACATGATGTGGAGTGCTACTGCCAGCACTTCCCTTGTTTTGCTTCCTGAGACTGTGGGACACACAGATGTGAAAGCTGGTTCAGTCACTCCTGAGAGGTGATTCCTGGTGCATATTTTCTGATCCTTCATATTAGATAACAAGGACAGTTTCTCCTAATTGTTTTTACAGACTATTTCAGATTTGGAAAATTATTTCAGTGTGCCCTTCCTCATATCTGGAAAACACACATGTAAAATGAATGCATTTCCTATAAATTCTGTCTCTTTGGTGAAACTAATGAGAGGAAGATCCTTGTGTAATAGCAGAGCCCACTGAGCAGCACCTCACAACAACAAATGTCCTTCTTATATGTGCCACAATCTAAGTGGGGGTTACCAGAAGTTGCTGTTTTGCTCTCTTTTGTCACAGAATGGACTCTCCCCACTCCACATGGCAGCCCAGGGGGACCACGTGGAATGTGTCAAGCACCTGCTGCAGCACAAGGCTCCCGTGGATGACGTGACGCTGGACTACCTGACGGCCCTGCATGTGGCTGCTCACTGCGGCCACTACCGTGTCACCAAACTCCTGCTGGACAAGAGAGCCAACCCCAACGCCCGTGCCCTGGTAAACCTGTCCCGCCCGGGTGGTGTAACAAAGCTGCCTGGTAGCTCTTACCAGGAAAGGGAAGTGAGAACTGTCAGCAAACTGCACAGCCTTAAATAGGTGCAGCAGCCACAGGGGTGTCCCACCTGCTGGGTACCAGTGCTGTGCTGTGTATCCTTAGGCCTGGTCATGGAACACATCCTGTGGCAGGCGGCTGTGGTGTCAGGTCTGGAAGCTCTGCACAGTCCCTAAAATCAGAGCTGGTTCTAGCTGATTCTGATGTATACATTGGTGTTTTATGGAATTCATGGTTCAGTTGTCCATACCAGGTGATACAATACATAAATAATTTGTGAGGTTTCAACTGAATCAGTGAGTTAATTGGCATAGGGAAAACATATTAAAAAGCTAATCTTTCTGCGTTTATCAAATCATAACATTTTCCTCTGTAGGTGCCATTTTTCTTTCTTTTCAAAAACAGTTCTTATGCTTACAGGACACCAGGTATTATTTCTTTCACTCACTGATCAAACTATTTCCCCTAACAAGGAGAAAAACATCACATTTGACTCTGGAAACATTTCAAGAGCCTTTAAATGTATCCAAAGCCAGACAAGATGCCAATTTTCTCTATTAGGAACTGTTAGCTGGCTGGGAGTTCATGTACCAATGTATTGCATTCTGTCAGGGAAAAGAGAGTCTGTGAACACTTGAGATGTTCCAGTGTGGCCAGAGTTCTGCCATTGCCTGCTGCATTGGGACCTCCACAGAACTCCCACTGCGGGGCACTTGAATGCCTTCCCCAGCTTCCTGCCCACAGCAGGATCCACTGTTTTTCTGTGTAGGCTCTCCCTATCCTATCCTATTTACTTCCTTGGAACTGACATAATTTTCTTCGGCCATCTCATTTTTCTTGGCCCTTCCATACCCACAAACCCCATAGGCCCCTTTGCTTCCTCCTCTTACACTTTTCTTACTTTGTCTTTCCAGTGCTGTGTTCACTTGGGTGATCTTTTTTGACACTATTTTCATCCTTTCTTGTTTTTCTTGCCAATCTTCTGATCTCTACCTGCACTTTGCTCAGCTACCCACACATACCCCCTACATCTTCTTTCTTTCCTTCCTTCCATGACCAGAAATATATCTTCTGTTCTCCTCCCTCCATCCCTCCCTCCCTGTGAAACATCTGAAACAAAAGGAGAACACCCTCAGGCTGCTGCCTCTCTGCTCTCTTCCCACCAAACTGGTTTTCTCTCCCTGCCCCCCACTCATTTTCTCTCTCTCCCATCAGGGCCTTGTCGCCTCTGGCTTGTTGATAGTGTTTAATATATTAAATGAAGCTCATAATTTCTGTTAGTGATACATTTTTTTTCTGCCTTCTCCTCTCCCCCATTAAAACTGTTCCTCACTTAAATAGAAGTAGCAAAATTAAATCAACTGAGGCAGTAAAATTCAGTGAAAAATATGGAAACTTCTGAAACAGTAAAACTCCCTATGAAATATATTGAGAGATGTTGTGTGGGAGGTGAAATATCAAATGGTTTTGATTTTTTCTTTAGAAATTAGAGAAACAGTACTAATATTCAGTAGAGTCCAGAGGTGAAATAAATGTTACAAAGAATTAATTTTCAGCTACATTTAAGAAAACAATTGTTAATGTTTGCAAAACGCTTTGGGGATACAAGCACTCTGTAAGTTCTCAGCTTTTTCAGTGTGTGTATGCTTTAAAGCACCTTCAAATCACCTAGTAATTAACATTTCCTTTAACAGAAGCAGCCTGTAGAATAATTGTCATGTGATTATCTCTTCCCATAAACTCAGATTTCACTGCTAAGTTCTGGTTGCTGCTGGTTGACTGTTTGGCAATACTGATCCTCTTCATTAGAAAACGGAGCAATTTTTCAACATTATCTAAAAAATGTTACCTGCGCTTTTCACTAAAATGTTCACATTTAATGAGTAATGTGTTCAGCTTCAGGCACACACTTTAACCTGCATTAATTGTCGTCAGGTTATCATGACACCACAGCTGAAGGGTGGTTCTTTATTTAAGGTACCTCAGAATGTACACACACTCAAACATGGATATTACACCTTCGGTTGATGTAATACACGTAGATGCTTAGATTACAAGTAAGAAGACACATTAAGGTGGAATCTAGATGAAGTACTCTGTTCCTCCCTCTTTCTCAGTTTAAGTGGCTTCAAACTGAAAGATAATAGATTTAGGTTAGATATTAGGGAGAAATTCTTCCCTGTGAGGGTAGTGAGGCCCTGGCACAGGCTGCCCAGAGAAGCTGTGGCTGCCCCATCCCTGGAAGTGTCCAAGGCCAGGTTGGACGGGGCTTGGAGCAACCTGGGCTAGTGGAAGGTGTCCCTGCCCATGGTAGGATGTGGAACAAGATGGGCTTTTCCAACCCAAACCTTCTGTGATTCCATGATTCTCCTACAGAGGCATAGGAAACGCTTTATAAAGGCACTGATTCCCAAGTGATCACTGTAATTTCTTAGATTTCCCTTGTGTTAGGCAACCCTGGGAAGCATAGTGAGGGCTCCTTACAGACACATGTGCAGCCTCAGGAGCCACATGCACACACACGTGCAGTCGGCAGTCAGGATGGGCGTATCTGTATGTGAAGTGTGGAGGTGGAGGTTCACTTTCTCTCCCCTACCTGGGAAGAAAGCAGCAGCGCTGCTTTCTTGTGCCTTAGACGGCGGGAGATGTCTGTAATTCATAACGTGTTGTGCTTAAAGAACAGTTGCTTGTGGTAGTCTAACCCTTGTGCTCCCAGCGTGGCAGCGTGGAGCTGTGTGGGAAGTGTAGCTGCATGTTTCTGACTAACATCACTGTCTTTTGCACAGAATGGTTTTACTCCACTGCACATTGCCTGCAAGAAAAATCGCATCAAAGTCATGGAACTCCTGGTGAAATATGGGGCTTCAATCCAGGCTATAACAGAGGTAGCAAAATGTTTCATGTCCTGAAGAAACATTGTTTCTCTTTCTCTCTCTCCTTTTTTGCTTCCTTTTTTCTGTCTCTCCTGCCATGCCTTACTTTCCTGTATGTTTTACTTATACGAAGAAGCCCATCCCTCCAAGCGTGCAGAGGAGTAAAACTGCTCTTGCTTTGTTTCGCAGTCGGGCCTCACACCAATACATGTGGCTGCATTTATGGGCCACTTGAACATAGTCCTCCTTCTGCTGCAGAACGGAGCCTCTCCCGATGTCACTAACATTGTGAGTATGGCTTTCGCTAGAACCATCTGCTCAAGACCCGCATAGAGTCTCTGGTCTGCCATTTGGCTCAACCCAAGGTCACATTTTAATGATACTGAAATTGAATTTTAGGGCGAATTATTGTAGCTTTTTTAGTGAAGAAGGGAAAGTGATGGCTGTATGTGTCATTATAAGCCATCTCTGGTTTCATGTATTCTACAACAATGCTTGAGTAGGCAAAGTTTTCTGTAGAAATGGACAAAGTTTACCAAAAACATCAAACATGGATTACAAGCCAAATCCCACAAAGTCTGTGTTTCCATTCTGAATGATGAAATTCCAAGTCCAAATGGCTCTAATTTCTGCCTGCATAACTTCACTGGCTGCCATGAAATTGTGTCATTCCTGTCAGTGAAAGAGTGTAAAATGCTTAAAGCCCAACAATTAAACAAAAAGCAAAACTGGGAAACTCAAGATGTTCCTCTTAGACAGGAAATTGCAGAAACTGGTGGTTAAATCTGGAAAATGTGACCTTTGGGAGGAAACACAAAATGCAGAACGTAACTTACCATAGAAATCAGTGTTTGTATACCAACAGCCTAGTTACCAAGAAAAATAACAGCAAAAACAACATTATAATTTTCTGAGATGTATTTCATAAGATATTTTACTGTTTGAATTTGTCAGTATAAGCAAATATTCAACTTGGGACCACTTGTACTTTGAAAACAACTTTTTACAGTACATAAGGTTATAGGTAAGTGTTACCAACAACAAAACCAACAAAAATTTAGTAGTCCAGGTATGCTGGACTCATTAGTTTTTCTCAATTAGAAAAATCTGACATGGAACCCAGTCAAATTGTTGAGCATGCAGAATTGTTTATGTGAACCATTAAACCAAACTTTTCATACTTTTTTAATAGAAGCAGTCTTTATGTAAGAACTTTATTAGTAATAAAAAACCAACACAAAATTCTTGTGGAAGCAGTTAAAAATATTGTGTTACCAGATATTTGTGTGCAAAGTTTAACACTTTACAATTTCTGCTACACAGGTGTCTTGGCTTTCACTTGGTAAGCTGAGGTTCCCTGTTGTATTACTGTTTCCAAAACATAAATTGCTTTGCTAATTCAGGCACAAAAGGGTCACCGTAGAAATTTAATCTTTAGAGTGTTTTTCACATCTTAAACAGCTCATTCTTCAGGTAATAAACTTGATATATAGATGGAATTATTAAGATTTGTAGCTAGGGCTGTGGGATTTTTTTTGTTGCATACTTACTAATCACAGCTGGTAATACAATGGTAATTTAAAAATGACAGGATCAGCTCCTGGTTAAGAGGGTTTGCTGTAATTAAAAGTTCCTATTAGCAGGCAAGCTTAGGCTGCTTTTTTCCCTACATCTAGACAAGGACAAGAAGGTGTGATTCCTAAGTTTGATGTAAAAGGTCTTGACTAGAGTGTTCATTTTGGCAGTTGCAGTTTAATTGGTAGTCGAGGGGATAAAGGTCTTACAACAGAATATTCTCCAGCTCTGGGGTAAGAAAAATCAACAATTAACACAATAAATGATGGGTCCTGCTGTGTACTCATGATATAACAGATGAACAGAGCTCCTGGTTGTGCAGCTGTCCCAGGACCTGATGCACCAGATCCTGGTGAGCTGCACAGGGACTGTTTCAGTCTGCCTTGGGACACTGCACTCAAAGAACAGAGCCTGATTAAATTAGGAATGATATCCTCATGGAATCCTCATTTTCAATGTGTCTTTGAAAACCTATGCAAAAAGTAAGTGCTCTGAATATTCCTGATCTGAAATTCCGTATCACTCGAGTCAGCTTTCCAAAATTTCATATTCTTCAAAGTCTGTGAGCTACAAAAGGCTTGAAACAAGATTGATTCCACAGCCTGGAGACAGAGCCACACTGCTGAGCACAGATTTTACACATTTCATGTGCTGGCTGAGTTATGCTCAGCCATTGCAAGGCCTCTTAATGCTGCCAGCTCCATACAGTGTGCAGGAAGGGACCATCTGGAAAAATATCCCCTTCCATCTTGAGGCTCCTGTGCCATGCAATCCCTAGAGAGAGACAGGCTCAGTGTACTCTCATCTCCTGTGTGGCACACGAGCTGATGCCCTGTTACGTAGAAAGCTGAGGGACATATGTCACCTGGGCAGGTCTATCTGACAGTTTTCCTAAAAGGGGATTTTCATTCTGTCCCTCAGTGGTTGAGGTTATGTTTGTCTGGGATTGCCCAGCTGGCAAACCAAGGCACTCCCAGGTACAGTGGCATGTACTCACACCCCACCTTGGGCTGGAGCCAGAGTCTCAGCTGGCAGAAGGATGGGTCTCAGCGCAAGTTGTCATGGGTGGGACTGACACTGGCAAAGCTCTTTCTTCATGGAGGTTTCGGACACTGAAATGCTTTTGCTCTCCTGCAGCGTGGAGAAACCGCTTTGCACATGGCAGCACGTGCCGGGCAGGTGGAAGTGGTTCGCTGCCTCCTAAGGAATGGGGCCCTGGTTGATGCTCGAGCCAGGGTAGGTGTTCTGCTTACAATGTTTTTTGCTTCCTCTTAAAACCGTGGTTGAAACAATCACTCACCACCTCCCTCTCCTCTGTTACTCCATTTTTTCTGTTATCACTTCCTATGAGTCTGCAAGACAAATGTATAGGAAGATCTGTGGGGACCAAGGAAGATAACTGTGCTCAGGGTGGCTCCACCCGCGCTAACGACCCACTCGATTTGAGTTGTAGGAAGAACAGACCCCACTGCACATCGCCTCTCGCCTGGGCAAGACGGAGATCGTGCAGCTGCTGCTGCAGCACATGGCCCACCCCGACGCCGCCACCACCAACGGCTACACCCCGCTGCACATCTCTGCCCGCGAGGGGCAGCTCGACGTCGCCTCCGTGCTCCTCGAGGCGGGCGCCTCGCACTCCATGTCCACCAAGGTGAGGCAAAACGCTTCAGATCCGTGTGCCAGTGGCACAGGAGGAGGTCTGTTCCGTGTGTGCTTTCACGCTGAGAAATGGAAGTAGTTTGGGCCTTTTATTTTGTTCCTATTTAATCAGCAACAATTCAGTAGACTGGAGTAATGTATCACAAGTTAATCAAATTTCAACTTATTTTGCTGTCATCTAAAATTGGGTTTGGTTCCCACTGAAGCCAAATGCAGACCTTGATAAATACATGGTCCCAACAGGTTTAAAATGTCCTTGTTTCTCCCTTTCCCTTTGTCTTACGGGCAGGGCTTTTTTGGGCAAAATTTCCAAAAAAGAAAAAGGGATGGCAATGACACATTTTTAATGAACAGGCCTCCTTTTATTCTTCAGTACCTTATTTACTTAAATAGTAAAATAATTCTGCCGTGTGCTAGCTGAAAGGAATGTTCCTAAAACATGAAAGTCAGCATCTGTCCGGTCACATTGAATGCTGAATTTATTTTCAGTGGTTCTAAAATAAGGTGTCATGTGACACAGCAGACCATTTTGTCTGGGATTATAAAAGAAATGCTCTCCAGAATCACTAGTGGGTTTTTTAGCCAAAAATGGTACCAATAGATTCCTAACAGAGAGATGAACATGTAAGAAAATAGATAGCTGTGAAGAGAATTATATACCAAGATATCTTTTCCAAATTTAAAGCATTTGATAAGTGAGAATCACGTGATTTTCACTATCTATACAAGTACCCTTGGTTTTACAGCTGGAGCTTAAAACATGTTTATGAACAACAGGGTGTCTTCTAGGGTTTAAAAGACTAAACCAGCAATTTTCAAATTATGATCCATGGATTACTGGGAGTGCTTGCTGTTCTCCTTTTATCCAGCTATTAAATCACATTAGAATGGCTAAAAATACACTAAATACTTTCCTAATTTCCCATATTGCTTGATGGCAATTAGTTTTGCAGGAACATTCTGTAATTATGAATAGGAGAAGATGGAGCCCACTAGATAATATCTTTATAGACCTGTGATATGTGAACTGAAAATGCTTGAGATTACCCAATATAAACTCTTTCTGACGTGGGATTAATGGAACTAAATGATAATGATAATAAACATTAAACATCACTTATGTGCCAGGCAAATAGGTCATTGCAGCTTCCCAAAATTACTGTCAGGCAGCGGTGCAGGCTGCCACCTACTGTCATACCTCCATGAGCTTTCCTTACCAGTTTTTCAATTAAAACAGGCAAAGAAAAGGGGGTTTTTTTTAGCATCAGTAAAACTTTGTGACTGTATGAATACACAAATCCAAGTACAAATGATTTTATGCCAAACCCTAATGGAAGAAGTGATTTGGAGTTTGGAGGGGTTTTTTCAATGAATTTAGTTGGTGTTTCATTGTTGCTGGCAATGATTGATGCAGGAAATACTTCTAAAGCTGTCACTGTCGAACAAAAAAAGGTGAAGCTGGTTTGGGGTGTAAATTTGAAGAAGTGCCTTCATTGCCCCCACACAGTATGTGTTGCTAGTACAGTCTGTATCAGATAAAATGTCTGCCAGCCTGACAGCACATATATAGGGAAGAATAATGGAAGGGAAAGTACTTTCTTGTGTTTCATGCTTCTCAAAAGTGCCTTCGAGAGAGGCTGCTCTTTCTAGTTTCAGCTATCGATTCTGAAGAATAAGTGCTTGACACATAGTTCTTAAACAAGAGATTTCTGCATGATCTTTAACACAAACATCTGTGTTTCATCTCCTGCAATCTTTCAGAAGGGATTCACACCGCTACATGTGGCAGCCAAATATGGGAGCCTGGAAGTGGCAAAGCTCCTGCTGCAGCGTCGTGCCTGTCCCGATTCTGCTGGCAAGGTACTGCTGGGGAAGAAAAAGTCAGAAGTGTGTTGGATTCTTCCTTAAGGAAGAACTATGTGAAATATGCACCCCCAAGAAGGCTGCAGCTGCTTTTGCACAGTGGCTGTGGCTTTGTTGGAGTCGTGTCTCCCCCGGGTGATGGCTGAGTGCTGCTACCCAGCATGTTGGGTTTGGGTCCATGGCAGGAGGGTGCTTGGCTGCTCTGAGGGGCAGGTATGTGTCTGTGGCTCAGGAAGCACCGGTTCCATCAAGCTGCCTAAACTCCCAATGGATAAGCACAGGAACAAAGCCCAGGTTTCCCCTGGTGTGGTGTGATGGAAGCCTGCGGCTGCCACCCTGGTTTGCGTGGTACGCTGCTTCTCCCCACTAACAGCCAGCTGCCTGCCATGGCCTTGCTCTCCATCCCCATGGCCTCCCCTCCCCATCCCCTCTGTCCCTCGCAGCCTCCTGGACCCTTCCATCCCACCGCACCGCGGTCCCCTCCATCCCGTTTCCCGCCGGTGTCCCGTTGCCGTTCCACGCCCGCACCCTCCTCCCGTAACGCCCTAACGCGTAACCGCCCTTTCAGAACGGCCTCACCCCGCTGCACGTGGCGGCGCACTACGACAACCAGAAGGTGGCGCTGCTGCTGCTGGAGAAGGGCGCCTCGCCTCACGCCACCGCCAAGGTGAGCCCGCCCGCCATGAGGGGAGTCTGAGGGGAGCCGGCCCCGACAGAGCCGCGGCGCAGCCGCAGGTCGCTTCACTATTGTGCAGTGTTAGCAATGGCGTTAGAAATGGGTATTCTGACTGGGCATACGGGGAATGAGCTCGAGGGGAATTCATTCCAGGTTTAGGAGCGGTGTTGTGGTATCGCTGCGTACGTGAGGGCAGTACTGAGGAGACCCTCAGGGAAGCCCTGACACTGAGGGGACTCAGTCTCACCAGAGTTTTAGTCACAGCTGGAAGTCACGTCACTATTGTGCAATGTTAGCAATGGCATTAGAAATTTCATTCCGGGGTTAGGAGTGGTGTTGTGGTATCGCTGTGCAGATGAGGGGAGCTCTGAGGGGACACTGGGGAGCCCTGAGGGGACCCAACCCTGCTAGAGCTTTGGTCACAGCTGGAAGCCACCTCACTATTGTGCAGTATTAGCAATGACTTTAGAAATGTGTGTTCTGACCATGCACACTTATCGCTCCAGGGCTAGGAGTCATGTTGTGCTATCTCTGTGTAAAGCAAAAGCTGCTAAAAGGGGAAGATGGTGACCAGATGGGTGCAGTACCAGAGAGTGTCCTGCCCTGTGCAAGACTGCTGATCTACAGGCTTCCAGGAAATGTTCAGGGCTTGTACTGGGAATGTGATTTCCATGGCAGTGCATAGAAAGCAGGATAGTTTGGAAAACTCCCACTTAAAAAAACCCCAACAAAACAACCACGCAGGCCATCCCAGCCAAGCACCCCTACAGGACCTGTGTGCTGGCACCCAGGATTTTTCCCTCACGATGTGTTATAAAGCAATTAAGAAGTTGTCTTATTGCCAAAAAATGCCATTCTACTGTGCTTAAATGGTTAATTCGATCACAAAAACATTCCACCCCATTGCCATTTCCAGCCTGACTGACACATGTATCAAAATTCCATATGCAAACACATCTCTACCCACATGCTCTGAAGAAGCATAATGTGATGAAAGGTGTGCATCTATCACTCATCATGGGGAATGTCACTCATCTGTCAAAAGGGATGTTTGCAACATAGGTTGTACAAAATGTAGGTGTCAAACTTGGGATGATTTGAAGGTATCAGTGGAACAGTCCTGCCCACTCTGGTGAGGGCTGGCTTTGTTCTGGTTTAGGCGGCAAAAATAACAGACCAACAAAGCAACACAACCGCAGGGCCATGTGGGACGTGTCTGGCCTTGAAAATTTAATGAACTCTCATCTCTAATAGCAGGGGTAACATCAAATAATACTGTTTTATGGGGCCTGACTTCTTAGGCTTACGTGGCTGTTGTGATAACTTTGTTTTCCTTTTGTTTCCTGGCTGGTGTCAGAATGGATACACCCCTCTGCATATTGCTGCCAAGAAAAACCAGATGCAGATAGCTACCACTCTGTTGAACTACGGGGCTGAGACCAACATTTTGACCAAGCAGGGGGTCACCCCACTTCATTTGGCCTCCCAGGAGGGTCACACTGACATGGTGACTTTGCTTTTGGAGAAAGGATCCAACATCCACGTGGCAACAAAGGTAACTCACATTTGGAGACAAAGTATTATCGGTGGCAGTATCTAGTAAGATGCGACGTATGTGTCTGTGGGTAGATTTAACAACATGTACCAGAAACCTGAGAGCTACAGTCTGAATTGAGTTCTCTCGCCAGGAAAGGCTCTTTTCCTAATGTCTTCATGCTTCAGCCTTTTTTCTAAGTGAAGAAATTTACATTCTTTGGCAAATAAGAAAACAACAGTATTACCTAGAGTAGGCTAAGAAAAATTTTATGGAAGACCTTTCCAAATTTTTTTTAATGATTGTGCATGACAGCTTTTTTACAGAAAACAAGGTCATAAAAAAAACCCTATTACTGTAAATCTTCGTGGGTCACTGAGTTTATCCAGGGATATACACAAATCTTATTTATGCAGGTGAAAAGCCTGCATCTTTTGCTCATACGAGTCAGAAGAGAAGGCTCAGGTCTTTCCTTGCGTGGTGTTAGTATATTCTGCTAATGGAAACAAGGTGATTTTCATTTCTTATACAAAATTTGTTCAGTGCCTCGTTCACAGGAAAGCACTGCACGTGATCACAGTGAGCTGTCAGTTAAAGGCTGCCTCCTTTTCCCTGGCATTTGAATGGGATCTATTTCTGGAGTTCATGTCTTCATTCTGACTCGTGCCTGCAGTTGTCGAGGTTCCCCTTCCTGTCTGAGGAGTGGGAAGCACATTTTATTAATGGGCTTCTCAGCTTCCCAAATTACATGTGGAAAATCTGAGCATTGATGCCTGAAAGTTTTCCTCTATGGGTATGGTGAAGTAATTGTTTCGGAGCTGTTTGTCAGCTGGAATAGGAGCTACATCAACTCTACTTTGTTTAAAAACACCACCCCTACTCAGAAGCTATGGTTAGGATCTGTTCATGTTTTAAAGATGAAGAAGTAGGAAAGTCTAGATTTTATTCCTTATGTAATGTAGGGTTTTATTCTTACTTCTATCTGTTTGTTTACTTGTTACATTCCACCTCCAGGCTGGACTGACATCCTTACACCTTGCAGCTCAAGAGGATAAAGTGAATGTAGCGGAAATACTCACCAAACACGGTGCAAACCAGGATGCTCAGACAAAGGTAAATCACAGAGTGGCTGCTGTCTCCAGCATGCCAGAGGGTACTACCCTTGTCCAAGGAATATTCCACTGAGCTTGCAGTTTTACTTCTTTGTTCTCCTCCTGTAGCTTGGTTATACACCTTTAATTGTGGCCTGTCACTATGGAAACATCAAAATGGTGAATTTTCTCCTCAAGCACGGAGCAAATGTCAATGCTAAAACAAAGGTAAAGAATTTTCTGTTGCTTTGCTTTTGCTCTTTATTCTGAACGTGGTAACCCAGCACTCCTACACAACGCACGTGCTTTTTGCCTTGGGAACTATAACCATGGTATGGGAGATGTCAACATATGGTAGCTGTAATGGAATGCCTTCTCTCTGCTCCATCTCATGGTGTGGTGTTCAGGAAAGAAAAGCCAGATAACTCTTCAGGTGTATGAAACAGTTACACAGACAATCCATTTCATTGGTTTTTCTTTTTCTTATTACTTGCAAACTAGCAAATGCAAGTTTGTTCCTGATTTCATTTACACATGGTTTACACCAGAGTAATACCACTGTGCTGCCAAACTAGTAAGTAACAATTCAGACACTTTGAGGGTGATGCCAGGTTCTCTCCAATATGCTGGGAGAAGAGTGGGAAGAATTACTGCTGTTCAATGTGTGGGTGGAATGACTCTGGGAGAGGAAGTAGCTGTGGTAAGGGAATGTGGTTTACTCAAGGAGAGTTTGAGGTTTTCTGAGGGGAATCTGACCACTTAACACTGAAATGGGCCTGACTACCAAAGTGTGACCGAAGCCCACTGACTTCAGCAGTTTCTCCTGGGATAAACTGGTGGGCACACTAGCTGAATGGGATGCATTTTGTAGCAAGAGTTGTGTATCTTCTGAGAATACAAAGAGAGGTTCTGGTGGCAGCTACAGTGTGTTGCATCCCAGAAATCATCCCATCACCCTTAAGAGAAAGAGAAGACTAACTCAGGAGCTGGGGGGCTCCAGCTTGGTTAAAGCTGACTTCAGGCAGTTGCTGGCTACTGGCTTCAAGCTGTATGTCTTGGGACTGACAGGAAGCAGCCCACTGATAGTATTTTTAAAATCACATCAAAATCACTGGCTTGTAGTCTGCTGGTCCCTCTGGTCAGCTCCCATGTTCCCAGCTGGGACCTGTGGGATGATTCATTTCTCAAAGAAACATTATTTTGTCACCGTGGTCACAGCTTGATGTGGTAAGAAACAGCCAAGTAAATAAATAAAAGATTCTGGCCCCATCCCTCATGGGATCACCCAAAATCAATGGGCAAAACTCAAGGATTCCAAAAGGACAGGCAACACTACTAGAAAAACAGCTGATGAGAATTAATAAAGCAGACACTAGCAGGATCCAAACTATGGCTGCCAAGATATTCAGCTGAGGTATTTCGAGGCTAACTCCAGGGACAGATGAAGTTGTGTCTTTAGTATTAGGTCTCCCTTTCGTTTAAAGGGCCACTGGGACAGATTATGATTCCATTCACCCAGGTATTTTACTTACTTAGGATAGTTTCATTACAGTCAGCAAATTTGTATGAGGAAACAGTTCTCCAAAATCTCACTCCTAGGGATCACTAAAAATACTGGCAATCTGCCAGCTGGTGTTGTGGACTGAGTTTAAAGAATAAATCCTGGATTCAGGACAGGCACGTTAAAGGATGAGTAACCCCTGTTGCAACTTGGGCTTTAACTAGAGAAAGCCTGCATGATGCTTTGTGCAAGGAACACACGAATTCTGGTTTTGGAGGACTGCACTAATATTTAAGTAAAGATAGTGAATTACTTCCCACTAGAAGCTACAGTAAGTAGTAGTTCTTAGAAGTCCATGCACTCACGCTGTCAGTCTAAGAACTCTAACAGTTTTGAACTATCACCATCTAATTAGCAGTGCAAAGCATTACTGGCTTCTATTTGTTTGCAGCAGAGATAACTCTCAGAGCACATTTCAAGAGCCTGCCCCAGTCTTTACATAAGTGTACAATGAGATCAACCCAGGGTTTTCTTCCAGTTTCTTCTCTGCCTGCTTTCAAAGCCAGTTGCAAATAATTTTGTAAATCAAATGCCTGACTGGACTTACACAATACCATCTCAGATTAGCCAGTTTAAGCACACGTTGGTTATGTTTCTGTATTGTGTGACATGAGAACAAATCACTGGAGCAGATGAGTATATTGAACTAAGCGTGTTTATTAAGGCAGACACTGTGTACGTGTTTCTGAGTGAAATTACAGCTTGCCTTTTGGAGGCAAAGTGAAGCTAAAATTGATTGGCATTTGTAATAGGTATATGTTGTGTTAGCCTTTTAAAAAGCAAATAGGCTTTAATCACTGCTGTTAAAAATGGTGTGTTTTTTTAATTGACTCAGATATTTTAAAGGCAAATCTTGGGGCCTCTGTTGAAAGCTAGGATGTGAGAGGAAGAGGAGTGTTCTCTGCCTCAGCTATGATTCTATGCCCTCCACATTCCCCTTTAACTTTGCTGTTTTTCACTGTTCCTTCCTCTTATTTAGGAAGTGGGGGGAAAATGTCTTTTCATAGATTTCTTTTATTGTGAGAGAAAGATGATTTTTGAATGAGAATATTGTCTTCTTTTATATTTTCATTAGTCTGGGGAAGGAGAATTATTATTGCTGAAGGTTTATTATTTTTGGGTCGATTGATGTTATAATTTATGTTTGAAAAGTCTCAAAAGGAGCAGAAGGAAGCAAAATGAAGTGTCTGATCTAATGATTGGTTCTTGTTCTTTGTTTGCTTTTGCTGTCACCACCATGGATAACAGAATGGGTACACCCCTCTTCACCAGGCTGCTCAGCAAGGCCACACTCACATCATCAATGTTCTGCTGCAGCACGGGGCCAAGCCCAACGCCATCACCACTGTAAGTCTGACGTGCCACTGCGAACTTGTTTCCCTGGACAGTTCTTTTCTTTCCCTCCCTAGGGACGAGAGCAAGCCGTTGTTTTGGTGAAAGTATTCCTCATACAGCTGGTTGTCATATGTGGAAATGTAATTTCCTCTGCTTTTCCTTATCCTCTTAAGGCAGTTCACATCTGACCTAACTGTGCACTCAGCTAAACATGAGGCAGAGAAGCAGATACTGAGCTGCAGGATCAGGCTGGCCACAGCTGGCTGTGCCAGGTTCCTTCAGTTTCCCTCTGCCTCAACACTTCTGTCTGGAAATTGATATCTCCAGAAGGAGTTTCCCATAAAAATCGAGGGCAGTTCAGAACCTATTTTCTTTTTTTTTTAAATTTAGACCCCAATTTCTGCCCCTCTATCTACTGGATTGGCTTCAGCTTCTTACTGAGTTCACTGAAGTAAATACCTCAAAGACCGTCAATAGCTCCTGGCACAGCTCCTTGTCTGCAGTCAGCCAGGAATGCGACTGTCCTATTTCAAGTTGATGTTGTTATTAGTCACTTCTAATTGGGTAATCATTAGAACACTGCCAGAGTGTCCAAAACTCCTGTCATTCCCCAGAGTGGATCGGTTTTCTGTGTGCATTTACGGTGTGTGCTTAAATCAGCACTGGCACCGTGTTTGGTCCTGGAACAATCACATGGAATAATCTTGTGTGAAAGTTATCCAAAATACCAGTTTGTGCACTCAATCATCAAGTGAGAGACCACTGTAGTCAGCTTCTGGGGCTGTAGGTACTATTTGGCGTGTTCTGCTGGGGTCTCTTGACTTGATTTCAGTCCTCACGCTGGGGCTCTCATGCCCAAATCTAACCCAAGTCCAAGCAGCCTTAGGGATGTGTCCTTGCTGCACAGTTGGCTGCTTCCTCAGATACTCGGTCTGTCCTTGTCCACACAGAGCAACCTCTGGCTTGAGATAAGAGAGAGTTTCAACCTGAGACATCTGTCAGGGAGATACGGGAGTGGTGTATGAGCAGCTAATGTGCAAGTGACAGTAACAGTCAAACTATTTGTGCTGTGAAGATGTTAATCTGTTCATTTTGTGCTGCTAATCCACAAACACTGTGTTGCTTCAGGGTTGCTGAGCTAGAGTAATACAGAATAGTTTAAATTACAGATAACTAAAGCCATTGCTAAAGAAGAGAGAGCCCTCAGGTTGATAACCCTGCACATGGTGCAGTGGGGTCACAAGTGAAATCATTTCAGTGCAAAGAGCAGTACAGGGGCAGTCCGTGATTCCTCCGGAGGGCTAGCATATTGTCCCTTGGTTCAGTGCAAAATGGCATGGAACAATTCTGTGTAGAACTCTTTACAAAGAACCACAGAACACATCCCTTCTTCTCCTCCCCAAGCTGAGTGACATGGGGACCTGAGTGGACTGCCAGTGTTCCAGGAGGTGAAATAGGGATAAATAAGCCTAAACTCTTGCTAAATTATTTTAATGTCCATTTGATGAATGACATGTTTCTATATTATGAACATTCAAACTGTAAATAAGTGTATTTAAATGGAACTATATTCGTCTCCCCCAAGCCTTTTCTGGTTTGTATTTGTTAAATCATTAGCATTTGGGAACTGTTAATGGAGATACATTTTTGTTGTATGGAGGAATAGGAGTATATCGGGACAGCACAGCTGTAATTTTGTGTTCCCCAGGTAAGGAATTGTACGTGGTAAAGGTGTAACAGTTTCAACTGGGAACGACACTGTAAGAGGTTAAAATACTTCTTATTTTTTTAGAAGAGCATTTCTGCAAAATAAACCCCAAACTTCTGCAGGCAAGACACACTGTATAGTGAAATGTGAACCCTGAGGGGTTAAACCATACAGCAGTGTAGTATTTGGAATTGCTGGCAGATGTAAGTGTGTTGTGTTACCATGGCAATTGGGGCTATAGTCTTAAAGAAGTTACAAAGACAGAGTCAGATGTAACGGTAAAAAAGCCGTGATTTTCCTAGGCTCTGCCTTGTTTTGGATGGAAATGCTGGCTCATGCGGCGTGGAGAGTGATCTCATTGGTTCACATCACAATCCTCCCTCTCTCTGAGTGCGCTCTCCCCCTCTCTCTTCCCTTCAGAATGGTAACACAGCCTTAGCCATCGCCAGGCGCCTGGGATACATCTCCGTGGTCGATACGCTGAAGGTTGTAACGGAGGAGATCACCACCACCACAACTGTGAGTTGCACATGCATTCAAATGTCGCTTTTCTTTACTCAGAGTGTTGTGTTTCTGCTCTTCTCTCAGGCTCTCCACGCTCCTTTACTGTTTTGTTTGGGGGGAGGGGGGGGTTAGCTCCCCCCACCCCTTCCCTTTCTGTTGTATTTTTGCTACCGTGCTTTCAGTATATCTTATAAGCATGTGGAAGTGTGTGCAAGACAACAGGCTCCCCTGAGCTAGGGAACAAAATCTGTGTGCATACCAATGGAAAACAACATTTCAGAGCAAAACTTGTTTCTAGACCTCAGTCTGAGCTGCAAACCCAAACTTTCCAGAAGTTTGTGCATTGTTGTTTAGATCCTGCCCTGTTTCTCTGCTTCTCTTTTCACCTCTCCTTTCACATCTGGCCTTACATCTCCACACTTTTGACACCTCCTGATGCTCAATCCTTGCAGCATCTCTACGTTTGGACTGTACCAGCCATGGCCTGGAGCCAAGCCTACTGAGGCTTGCTGAATGGCTGTGAATCACATCCATCATCTTCTTACTCAAGTCACTTCCAGTTCAAACAGATCCTATTTTCCAAAATGCAGAGGAATGTTTCCTTACGGGCTCAGTCCTCTGAGTGCTCCACACCCTTGGAGTCTGTATTTTGATGTCAGGGTTTGTGAATGGTGTGTGCTCAGCATCAGCAAGGTGGTACTGCTGCTTTAGGCCAGGAAAAGCTGATCTATTTACGTACCCTGGGAGGGGAAAGTTTTCCTTCTTGCACTTTTACCTCCCATCTACAAATGTCATAGCAGGTAGGAAGGGAGAACATTAGAAAAAGTGCATAATTTAAGAAATTAGATTATTTAAATCTCAGTTACTGCATTTATCTTGAAACACTGCTATAAGGTCATGCTTGTTCATTTTAATTTTTTTTTATGCAACATTAGCATTCTATAAAATCCATCAGCTCTGGATGACATTTAGGAGCTCAGAGCTGTAAAAATCCACAAATTACTAAAAAGATGCTGCTGTTCAGTCATGCAGAGGGTTAGAAGTAGAGAAAAATCCAAAATCTCTGGTAGAGAAATGGAAAAATAATTTCGATTTTGTTGCATGCTGACAGCAAATCCCACTCGATATGAACCGAGGAAGATGCAATAAAGGTAACGTGGCATAGGGTTACAAATAGAATGAATCATAATTTATTAATGACCTGTAAAGATCAGGCTGAGTCAGGTTTGGAGAAGGAATTCCAGTGTAATTCCAGAAGTCTCTTAATAAACAATGTGTGTTTCTGTTGTTATTACTTCATGGTCTTGTTTAATCACACAGCACATCACACATGTATGTGCATAAACACATATGTATCTAATCAGAAATTTAGGAAAATAAAACCTAGGGAAAATTTTTTGAGAAACTTTAGCTCTTATATTTTTAAGCTTCAGAGGACACTTTTCTCACATCTTCTGTGCTGTGTCCTGGCATGTTTTTCATTTATTGTTTGATAAAAGCAGTAACTTGCTTTCTCATTTACACTGTGTTTCACTGTGCTGGCTTGTACCTTGTCTCATGTAAGCGTTAGATCTTTGAAATAATAGGAATTGCACTATGAGAAGACACCTGTGAGTTACTTACTTTGGATAACTGTTTCTTTAAACATTGAGAATTAATCTTTTTTCCTACCAGATACCTCATGCCTGGGGTTTAGGACTGAATCAAGTACTGAAACTTACTTGCAGAGCTGACCTTTAAGCTTGCACATGAGAGAAATCTGAAATCTTGATGTGTATCTGCATTCTTTAAAAGTCAGGTGGGAGCCCTCGATAAACTCAGCAGATTCTCCAGCTGTGAATTCACCTAACCCTCGTACCTTAGGGATATATGGAATGGTGGTGTTTGTGGTGGGGGATGTTGATGAAACGTAATTTAGAGCAAGTCCTAAAAAGGAGGGGTAAGTATCAGGCAGTCCCTGCAGTCAGGTTCTCCAGATGGTGAGGCTGGTGCTGCCAAACCTGAGCACAGCGTTGAGCCCGGAGAGAAGGTGCTGTCACCATAGCTACCTCATTCTGTGAGCCCGGGCTGAGCCCTGCACCACGGCTCTTACACAGCCTGGTGCTTGATTGTTATTCAAGTCACTGGCACTTGAGATGAGGGAAAGATCTCCAGTGCCAAAGCCTTTCTTTGCTCTAACTTGGAACAAATCTTCCTCTTACTTGCATTAGTGCTGTTATTAGTGGAGCCACATGAATATAAAGCAATAGAGAGAATAAAGTGCACTTTTTTTACTGAAAGATTAGAGAGCAACAGGAAATAAATCAGAATAAACTGGACCTTCGGGGGTTTGCTATGCAATTAAGTTTGGGGCCATTTATACAAACAAACATAGTCTTCCTGTGGACAGATGAATATATGAGGAGCTTTCAGGTTGTTTACAGTATGCTGCTGTAAGTCATTGCTGAAAGTACATACGGGTTTATATACCTGAATTATACATCTGAATTATTCTATGCCACCCGATGAAAATCTGGCCTTGCAATGAAAGGCTCAAATACAGAAGCCTTAAGTAAACTCCATAATGGAGTTCTCAGTGGCACTAAGCAGTAGGGAGGTCTAGAAATACACACTGAGCAATTTTCCATGTGGGCCATTTGTGGGGCTAGATACGGATTTTAAATTTTGTGAGTATTTGATGTGCGTATCAATTTAAAAAATTCTAATATCACATTAGAAGTTCCTTTAAAAACATTAATTCCCAACAGAAATTGTGTGGATTAGAATTAACGTAAAATTAAATGATTGAGTAGAATTAAGAATTAAGTAGAATTAACAATTCTTGCTGAGTTCAGTGTTCCAAAGATGGCATTGCAGATTTTTTTGTTCTTCTGTAATTGTGCATGTGCACACACACTCTTTAAACCTTTCCAAGCTTTGTTTCAATTGTTAAATTATGTAGTAATTTTTTTCTTACTGATGGGAAGTCAGGAAGTCAGTAAAGTATCCTTGCTTCCCTGTAAATAGATAATAACGTCTGCAAGCCTTAGAGACCCGGCTGTTTTCCTATGGGGGCCTGTAAAAACCTAAGTAATGAATAGATGGATGTAATGGTCAATAAACCTTGGTTACCTGGGTGATAGAAAAGTGGACAGTGATCCTCTCTACCTGCAGCTTGTGCTTTAACTTAGCTGATTGTTGACCTTATTTGTTAACTCTGGTGTAGAAGAGACAAAGTCAGTGCCACCTGAGTGGCAGCACCTCCCCATCTGTCACTGCTGGCCTTGTCACCCCACTGCCGCCTGACATTTCTATCCCAGGAAAGCCATGGGAATACGGGGGAAAAGTCAGTCATGGTGGTGGGGGCATTCGGTGAATGTAAACTAATTTGCAACCCTGAACATGTGTTCTGCTGCAACAGAAATAATTAGTTGTTTTTACTCACGGGGAAGAGTGAATTTAGGAGCCTAATTGGGATTGCCAGTTGAGGCAAAGGGCATTGTTCTTTCCCTGTACCTCAGGAGGATAAACTGGAACTGCTGTCACAGTTAAATAGATTTCAGAAATGTAAAGCAGACTTTTAAAACAAATTTCCAAAGTAATTACACGGTTGGTAACTTAGTTATTTATGAAAGTGCAGTATTTTACAATAAGCAAGAATGCTGGCTTTCTCAGTTTGTTAGAAACAGAGCAGTACATAACAGGATCAGGAAATAACTAGAAAGTTTTTTGCAACAAAAGCTGCTATTGACTTCACTGCTTGATATCAGCAGGCATTTTCCCAAAAGAATATTGCATAAGGAACTCGGGGTTTGGCTGATTTAATTATCCCTCGCATGAAATGCTTTCACTCCTTTGCGTGTATGTTAATTTATGCACAATAGACATTATCTGCAGCAGGGAGCGAGCGCTGCCTCAGAGGGGGTTTCTGAGGGAGGCACGTGGCCTGCTGGCACTCCCCTCCGTGCCAGAGGGGCACCTGTGCTCCCACACATCCTTACGGGAGGGCAGTGTGCCAGGTGCCCTCCACAGCTCCCCAGCTCAGCTGGGTGGGGCCAGGGAAATTGGTGCTTTTTGGCTGTGACTAAGGCGCTTTTGATCACTGCTCCTTTTGAAGCCCTTGGCATTTTGTGCCCTGTATCGTAACACGCTGAAGAGTTCCCTGTGCGCAGCTTCTTCACATCTCGCACTTGCTACGGTTTCTCTCATTGTGTTCTTCGTCTCCTCCTCCAGTCTGAATCTGGATGCTAAAAGGGTGTCCCCATTGTTGATTCAGCACCCCTGGACATTTGTGTCCTCCCAGAAATCATTTATGAAGATAAAATTATATTTTAAAAAACCAAACTTCCGGTGTTTTCCTGCTCTGTGCTCTGATATTTAACCAGAATCCTCCTACTATTCCTCAGTCCATACTTGCCATGATTCACAGTATTTTTAGCTTTTAGGTGCACAAAATGTTTAAAAATCTTCAAACAACTTTTTTTTTCCTCTGATGTATACATGCTTTGTGGGAATACACATGATTTATGAAAAGGATATCATTAATATGCACTGCAGTCACCTTTTTCTGGAGAGGGGGGAGAAATGTTTCAAGTGATCTGTGTAAATCCTTCACATCTTTTTTTAGTTTAGGAATTTCACATCATTCATAACTTCTTTTCCAAATGCTTTACAATTTAATAATTTCCATATGCCACATATAACTTTCTGAAGCTCTTCTGTAGACATTACCTAATTCATTTTAAAATCATCTTGGAAACATTGAGCTGAATTGTTCTACATGCACCATTTATAAATAAATTTTATTCCTCAGACTAGCTCATTATCTCACATTGTCATACTTTTCTACCAGAAGAAATGTTATTTTATGCAGCACTGAGAATAGGAATTTTTGGAATAGAGATGAAAACGAAAGCTAGGGGAAGGGGAAACAGGTTATGAAATGCCTCAGCGCATCCCACTGCTGTCTCTGTTGAAAATACCCTGCTGTAAAGTTCCCTCCTCTGTTTGGTGTTAAATTTGAGGACTGATGATTCTGTCTTTGCAGACTGTAACAGAGAAGCACAAGCTAAATGTACCTGAGACCATGACTGAGGTCCTGGATGTGTCAGATGAAGAAGGTGAGCAATTTTGATAAATTTCTTTTCCATATCACTTATATAACCTGTTATATAGGCTCAAGAAGCTGCTTGAGTACTCTGACATCTTCATTTTGCCGTGCTTGAAATGAAGTTCTTTTTTAAATGGTGTAATTATTATGGTATTTGCATAAAGATGCCAAAATTTGACCTAAAGCAAAATCCTGAACCCCTACGTCTTTTTCAGAAAAAGCTTATCTGAACCAAATTGGCAAATGAGAACATTTCCCAGCAACGGGTTTTAAAATTTCAGTGTGGAACTGTCACATGGCTGGCTTTGACCCTCCCATAAAGAGGGATCCAAGCACTAATTTTTTTGGATCTGTGCCACCTGTATCAGATACAAATATCTAGGAATTTTGCCTAATTGGAAACATTTGTGTAAGAAGATGCTTTACGTGTGGAGGGTGAGGAGAGCATTCCCTTGAGGGAGATTTTGGCACAGAGGGCTCAAGGATACACATGGCATGATAGAAAGTAACAACATGCTAATAAGTTTGGCACTTGGGGTTCAGAGGCCTTTACATGTACGGACAGGAGACATGTGTTGTACCACTTAGCTACATCCCAAGAAAATTTCTGTGAACTTCTGGGAGGAGGGATAAAGTATCACACTTGTACACAGCTCAGAATTTCAGAAATGGCCTAAAACGATCCCTTCCTAAGAGTTTGCAAGTGACTTCTTAGAAATTTCAGTCACGACAGTATTAATAAATACAAACACATTTTGAAGGGTTTTCTATGTTCTTTTTTATACTTGGCAGTGTTAATATTACAATATCCTATGTGTGCCATTTTATGGTGGTTGTTATTATTTCATGCAAGTAATTTGTAGGTGAGTATTTTCCAGAAGGTCCTGGGAATTTGGGAACTCAGGTTACATGGTTGGTATTTTTCTTTTACAAAGAACACAGATGCACTTGTGCTTCTAAATGGTGCACAAAGTTAATGGCATGCATTAATTACAAGTGCTTGTATTGCTTTTAGAAATGGGATTTATGCTGATAAATGAGTTACACTCTTGAGAAAATATGATGCTTAGGCTCCAGATGCAACTTTTTGTTTTAAAATGCAAAAGCAAACAAGTGTGATTCAAAACCAAGTATTTTCTGCTGCATCATGATCGGTGAAATTATTTTCTACTTTGTCTCTGATTAAGAAACGAATCAACTGCTTGTATAATTGTTATGTTGAATTGCCTTTAAATTGCTTATTGCCTTATGTTCACCTTTTTGAGTTTTCTGCCAGTCTTTTGATCTACCCTTGAATCATCTTTAAATCCACAAAGCCTAGTATGTCTTCCTGCTTCTAGAGGATTAATCCAGGGTGTTCCTTGTTCTTAAACCAATTTGTGTGTTGTACAGCCTTTAAACACTCTGATGATGAACCCTTCAGTGATGGGGAAGCATATAGTGGCACGGGTGCTGTTAGCAGGAGTTCGTGGAGTAAGACCTACAGACTTTCTCTTTTTGTTTAACTGTTCAGTTTAATTTTTGTGTTGAAACAACGCAAGTTTGCATAATCCGGGTGCCTAACACTACTCCTCTCTGTTGCTTCTGAAGTGTGGCTGAGTGTGTGTTTCCTGAAAGGTGGGAGGCAGAAGGGAAGCCAGAAAAATCTCAGATTTATTACCTATATCATGAGTATGTTGGCACAACTTGAAGGGGCCGTCCCGCATGAGTAATGCTCTCCAGTGCTTTGAATTAGCATTCACTGCAAGAACTCCTATCGTGGATAGTGCTTGTCACAGCAACTTAAAATAGCTGGGGGCTGGAAGGCTGCAAAACTTTTTTAATAAAGAGGATGAACCTTTCAGTGGTGGTGTAGCTTTGTAAGAGGCTAGCAGTAAGGTTTCTGTGATGCTGTGTTCTTTCAAGTGACACAGCATGTTCTGAAGTAAATCGATGTGCTGCTGCAAACCTGCCAGCTGTATTTATATAGTTACCAAGTTCAACTCAAGAGTACTTGAGCAAAGAGATATTTCAGGTCCTGTTGTGGAGCATATTTATCACTGGTGATAAGTTTTTTGCATTTTGCTCGGAAGACTGTTATGTTGCATAATTGTATGCTGTCATGTTGTAATGTAGTATTCGTATTCCTCAAATCCAGTTTTAGCAGTATAAAGTAAAAAAGTATCTATCAAATAGCTGGGCTGGGTATAGAAGGTCCTGCTCTGTGTCGCCTATTTTAAAATATCTTGAATGGCCCAAGAGTCCCACTAATTCTTCTTCAATTTTCATGCAGCATTTTTGTGTTTATCCACTGAATTATTATTCAGAATTCTTTACCTTTTATGGTACCTGCAAAACCAAATCTTTCTTTTGAATAGAATTGCATTATATTTTTTATTTAAAATGGCATTTGGTCCCCATTCATGGGGTAGTATGTACATGTAGTATATGTAGTGCATGTATTGCACTACAGACTCCCATAGGCAGAGCTACTAAGTGATGTGGTTTGTGCAGTGTGTACCTCTGCCAGCAGAAATGCTCGGTGTGGATACAGTTGCACTAAAAACCCTGTACGTTCTTATCATTTTATCTGCCTTGGCTGTATTGCTGCAGAGTTCAGTTGCTTTAAAGGTGTCACCACAAAAGAATCATTTTGCACCTGAGGGATCCTTAGAGCAGTAAAGGGAAATTACTGCAAAGCACCTTGTGAAATGCATTTAAGTGATGTCTGCAGAATTAGTGAAGTTAAGCCCAGGCAAATATTTTTGTTAGGGCTGAGTCCATGTAGGCACACAGAAAATCTAGAAAAGGCAGGAGCCTGGTTTCTTTCTTAATGTCCCATATATTAATATGCTCCTCTGTACTCATCCCATGCCTTATTTTTGTGGCAGTAGAACTGCACAAACCAACAGTGGTTTATCTTTGAGGCTCCCATGGGAGATAGTGCAGTAAGTGTAGTGCTGTAGAGAGAGACTACAACCAGTAAAACAGGTTCAAGAGCTCTCATTTGTTTCTTTTTGAGTCTCCTCATTGCCAGTTAATTTTCAAAAGTTGTAGTTTCACTTTCTGTTTGAGACAAGTTCTGGCTGCTGCAGAAGTTGTCATCCTCTAACCATGTTTCCCCACATTCTCCATATGGCAGCACAAACGTTTCATCATGTGGTGACCCAGCCCAGAGAACTGATCTGTCTGAAAATGAGTCTCTTGGTTTGTCTTGATGAGTTATTTTCCAGCCAGACAACTTTTGCAGGCAGAAGGGAATAGAAGGGCTGAAGCAGAGGGTGAAACACCGCTGTCAGGAGCAGCACGGCCTGAGATGGCAGCCAGGAAAGTCTATTCACACCAAACCGTACTTAGTGCTGACACTGCAATTGCAGAGAAGGGATAAACAAAGGGTGTCGTGTACAGAGTTCATGGACAAAGTGTCCTATCTGTGAACTACAGGACATCTACAAAGTGACCTTGGATTCTAGAAAGCAGTTCACAGCTGATCCTATATCTAGCTGCATCATATTTCTGATTAGAAAGAAAAGCCCTCACAGTGCGTAAATACAACAGTGAATTTCCTGAGTGCCCCCACACGTGACCTTGGAGTAGCTAATGCTGCTGCATATGTATGAGAAATGAGCAGCTAATCCACTGCTATTGTACATGCACTTAATTCCTCTGAAGAAACACCTGAATTAGTGAGAAAACTTAATTTCTTTAATTAAACCTGAAAGTTCAAGTTGCAGCCGGGAATTGTCCTTGGTTAGACTTATGTTGCTGTTGCTGCACATTGGAACACAGTAAATTTAGAATAGCACGGCTGAATTAATTCACGCTCTAAATAAAGCACCTTATAATCAGTACTATAAAATGTAGCCACGGGATGTTGATTTACAAAAGTAAAGCTTCCATGGCTTAGGGTTATAGGAATATTTTGACCTTTTATTCTTTCTTACCTAGATCCAGCCTAACAACTTCCTAAATACCACAGTAGCCACCTGTCAAGTACTGGCATTCATTTTGTGACAGGTTAATATTCAAGAAAACAAAACCAAGGTGTCTCTCCCTCCTCAGAGGTCCTTGGGAGTAGAAGTACACTTCTTTTTTTGAGATTTGCTTCACTTTCTGCCATTCTGTGAGTGCTGCCCTAAGCTCCCAATGGCTGACATGATGATTCATTTTAAGTCATGTATCAATATCTGAAACCACACATGAAACCCTTCTTTCCTGTCTGGCTAAAAATAAAGGAAGTTAAAGCATTAGCCAAACTGTAATCCAGGGAAGCTCCTAGTGCGGGTCACTAGAGGATTGACTTAGGGAAGTGAAGGTGTCCAAACAAAGTGTCAGAGAAGCCCTGCAGTTATGGGATACATATTCCATAAAAATCATTATTGCTGTAGTTGTCCTTTCTCCATCTGCAGCACTTCTGTGGTGAACTTTAGACTTATCTGCATGCTGCAGAGAAAGCAATAATTTTGGCAAACTCATATAACTGTATCGGGCTTTAAAAAATCTATTAAAAGCAATTTCTGGCAGTTTGACACAGCTCCCTTTTCTTTATTGTTTTATTTTAAAATTTTGTCTATATTTTCTCTGTGTTTTGTGAGAACCAATTCCAGGGCAATTCACATACAGCAGTTGTATTTTGCAATTTTGCAAATTCATAGATGGCCACTGCAAACCATGGAGCATCAATGTCAAGGGCTATATTTGTCACAAAATGGTTAGTAAGTGGTGGAAATGTTCCTGGCAATAATTTGATGGGGAGTGAGACGGCAGACGGATTGTTTCTGGCATGATAAAAAAGGGCAGTTCCTGTATTGCCACAAAGCGACCATCTGGTAAGATCTGTTGTGTCAGGAAGCCCTTGGTCAGCTGAACATGCAGTCATTTGGACTTAACTACCTATTTTTTCTCTTCATATGCCAGGAGGCACTGCATGCTTGGGGCGTTCATCTCAGGAAGGGAAGATGGAAGGGCACGGCGGGTTGGCAGGGAGCTTCCTCAGACCCCGCCTGCTATTGCGAGATATCTGTGCATGGTCTGGTTACTGTTTGCAGATGTCCCATCACATCAAACGCTGTGTCTTAGCCCCGCTAGTGACAACTCTCAGATGAGAGGCCAAAGCTGAAATCAGAGTAGACTTTGGATTTGGTGGGGTTTTTTTAAAGCTTGTGGGTGTGATGAAAGCGGTAAAGATTTTGCCTTTGTTTCTTTTATAAATGGAATGTCTGGCGTGATTATAATTATCTAGTGTATTTGAAATGTAACTTGAAATTCCTTTTACTGTTTGATTAACAGCATTGCCTTAATATCTTCCAAGTTTTCACTGAGCCCTGTGCTCTTTACTGTGACGTTCCCAGGAAACAGGAGGCATCATCAGTCAGAAGACAGGAAACATAAAATGATTAAATGCATTTTATTGTTTTCTGTGAAACTGTGCCCAGTTTCTCCCTCTTAATGTGGGCAGATGGAATTTTTTCAAGAGTTTTTGTTGTTATACTGAAAAGATTCAAGACTCATTTTTACATATAATATTTGTGTATGCATAAAAATCTTAACCCCCCTCAAGTTTCCATAGTTTTAGATAACAAATAATAAATTATTTATTTCTTAGCTGAAATGTCAAGCTAGAAAAAAATGATTCGTTTTGTGAAGACAAGTATCAGGATGAGCTTGTTTGCCCACACTGCCTAGAAAATGAGAAGGGGTGAGGCTCTTGGTGGCCTGGGGTCATGTTGTGTGGCTCTGTGGGTCACACCAAGCCTCTGGCAGGCTCATACAGCACTAATTTACCAGTGGGACAAGGACTGAAATATCCAGGCAGAAACTATGGAGAGGAAGCGTCTCGCAAGTGAGAATGAAAAGAAACATCTACATGTTGCTTGGCAATGGAATCTTTTGTTATTCTGCTGGGGAAAAGCAAACTGTGACTTCATATAGACAGAATTTCCTGGGGAAAAGAATTTTGGACCTAAGAAAAAGGATTAAATTTCATTATTCAGAGTATATGCATAAAGGTTACTGTGTCAGATAACCAACGATCATTTAGGCTGGGATTCATTATGAATTATGATCATTCCCATCGATGCAAGTGAGCTTATTTCCAGTTTCTGGATGTGGCCATGTTCTAGAAATACAAATTTTGTTGCTGATCACAGAAAGATGTTGGAATATGGGTGACAGAGTCTCGTAGGATGTGGAGCTCGGATAGTAGAGTTTAAATAGCTTTTGTGATTATAAGGCATAAGGGCACAGAAAACTTGTTTTCATCTGAAAATGTGTAGATTACAGTCAAATAATATTTAACCATAAACTGTCAGGCTGGGATACAGCATAGCTGTGTCCAGAAAGCTGAAATGGATTAAGGAACTAAAAGACCATGCTTTAGAGCGTAGCAAAGAAATGTGCCCCTTGCCACTGTATGCAACAGCAAAGAATGTATGAAATCTAATTGATTAATCACCTGGATTTTAATTTTATTTTTTAAAATATTTTGCTTGATGTGCCAGTTTCATTAAATACATTAATTGCTTGTGGTTTGCAGTGTTTCCTGAGTGGAAAATGCCTTCCTGTTCATTGTGCCATCCAGCTGTTAGATCCTGACATGCCAGTGGAATCAAAGTCGTGTGTGTGCTTATCCCTTGTGTGATTGATTTACAGGTGATGACACAATGACAGGAGATGGAGGGGAGTACCTTCGGCCGGAAGACCTCCGGGAACTGGGAGATGACTCTTTGCCGAGCAGCCAGTTCTTAGATGGAATGAACTACCTGAGGTACAGCTTGGAAGGAGGACGCTCAGACAGGTATTTGCCCCGATACGTAACTTTTCTCATGACAATTCTGCGCTCGTTTTGCTGTAAGTGTGTGAAATCCCTTTGCAGGCTCTCTCTGCTCGGGGTGCGCTGGTCAGCATTTGTTTGCTCAGTGTGTCAGCGGGGCAATCACCGCTTTGCAGGAGGAAGGTGTGCTTGTCTTCATCTCCTGGTGTCATGAGTCAGGGAATGGGTGGGCAGGGCTTTGAGCATCAGGTGAGTATCAGGTGAGTATCAGGTGGAGTGGCTTGCTGGCTCCAGATACCAGGAGAGGAGCAATGCACTTGGTTATTCTGCACTGGATTGGCAGTGAGTATATTGTCAGCAAGCACATCCACTCTTTCTGATTTCTTATGATTGAATTAGCAGGAAAGAGGATAATTGTCCTTCCAGTGACACAACTGTAATAATAATAAAATGGAAACATTTATGTGTTCAGTCCAGACAATGTACTGATTTGCTTATATCTTAACAAGTTGAACTTAAGCCTAGATGTCTTTGTGGAATAATAATATCTGTAGCTTTGATTTAATTTTTTTTTTTTTTTTTTTTTTTTTTTTTTTTTTTTTTTTTTTTTTTTTGGAGAGTGCCATTGTAGTCTACAAAAATTACGGAGTTCCCTTCCCAAAAGGGGAGCCTTCATTAGTGAGCATAAGTGTTAGGCTTAAGCTGGCAGATGAACCCCCACAGTTCTAGTTCACAATAGCCCCCCAGACATTCCTGGGTGTAATCAGCACTGTCTCCAGACTCACTGCCTTTAGAACTGGGGTACACTAAAGGGAATAAAAGAAAAGAAGTTGAAATCTTGGCAACGGAATTTTGAAGCTACCTCATTTTCCAGTCTTGGTCGTTATTCTGGCAGCGTTTCCGAAGCTCAGTGGAATCAGTAGGATCCGTTCTGTTTACTTGAGTAGGCTGTGAATTGCTTCTGGAACAAAAGATGTCAGGAAACAGTTTGGTTTGCCTCACAGCATGTGTAAATCCCATCATTCAGGTCCTACAAGCCTGGAGTCTGTTGGTTTTTAGTTCCAGTGAGTCCACTGAAAACAAAGTAACTGTGTGGCTTTTTAACTCTCAGAGGAAGTTTATGAGCTACATCAGAATGCCTAAAAGCAAAACCTTTTATTCTCTTGGTAGTAACAAAGTTTGGGAGTTCTTTAGTTTTTTAAGATGTATACAAATGATTGTGCAGGCAACTGTGAAGCCAGTTTACGCTAAGCTCCCATTTAGAATATATTAGCGTTTAAATCTTGTCAGTGGATTTCAGTAGATCCTCACTGACATGTCATTGATGTGGTTTATTTTGTGTTGTATGAAAATTATTTCAAATCCTGTACCAAACAAAATTATATTGAAATGAAGCAAAATTCTAAAGGGAGAAGAAAGAAAGAAGGACATCTTTCTAACTCCATGGTCTCATTTTCTGTCACCTTAAGGTTACTGATTTTAAGAATTTTCACAGAGACTGCTTCATTTGTTTTGCATTTCCTTTAAATGTGATTTTCATTGCTTTATAATGACTTTGGTTTTTCAGGAAATTCAGTAAAGCAAAATAGTATTAGTAGTCTAGACTCATGTAATCTTACACATTAAATAGTTTGATTTAAAAACATGTATTTTTCATTTGTAACCATCTTCCCTATTTATTTTATTTCTCTCTCTCCTTCATTTTTTCTTTTCCATATGCTTTCATTAGCATCATGCCCAGGTAGGTGTTACATAGCATGAACACCTTTTGTCTCTATCTCCTCCTGTGGCACCTGTCTCTGTTCATCCACTTTGGAGGCCTGCTGTATGCAGAAAGTTGAGTTGGAGAACCGAAGGAATGGTGCTGCTGTTGAGAAACATTTTCAAGGTTGACTTATACAGTTTTCAGTGGCACCAGGGTTTTTGCTCAGCTTCTGAAAGAACATATGTAAATGTACACTTACAAGTAAACAAGAGATATGTTCAACTGGACTAGAGCTCATTAGAGCTCTGTGTAGGCTGGGAAGTGGGTGTGCACTGCAAGTCCCTCAGTCAAGGATATGAGAATCTTGGGGATCCTGCTCCTGCTTTCTGGATGCCACCAGGGCCCTACTCAGGGCTTAGAGGTGGGGGATATGGGCCTGTGCACACAGGCAAGACACACTCTTATGTTGAGGAGCTTTGCAGCATTCAGGGGTTCTACAGTTCCGTCTCTGGGGCTGAGTGCTATTGGCCCCATAGCTCTTTAGAGTTCATATTTATCAACCACATTTGAGAAGAATCTGTTTTTAGATGTTGGTCTTGTGTCTGATTGAGGTAGGCTTTTTGTATTTCGTAGGATTCCTGAATGCTTAGGACAATAACAAACAGTCAATTGCGTGTTCAGTCCGTAAATGGACTGTCATTTCAGTCAGTACCTTTATTGCTAAGTCTAAGCAGCAGAGACCTTTTAACTCCTGGGTTGCTCTTCATTGGGCTGGTCCAGGGCTTTACTTTTAAATTGAGTGTAGCAGGAAATCTAAACTTATAACTACATGCAGACATCAGTCGTGAGTATGCCTACCCTGTCTGCGGATAAAGCACATCCCTCAATGCATTTATTAGAGCTTATGTACAGGTACTACACAGTGAATAGCACTGGGCTACTCGTAGTGATGGTAGTAGCAGTGAGGATGGACAGAATCACCATGGGAATAACCAGCCAAATGCAGTTCAGACTTCCCTTCATTTGGTGTCTACCCAGGACGTGGTGTTAGCTCAATGGCAGAACCTACACCTTGGATGGTGACTCTCTCACGAGCATTGCATGGCTCAGCAAAGCGGTTCTGGAGGTGTCAAATGTGGAAATGAACACAGGATAATGATGGCAAATGGGGTCTGCTACTGAGGCTCATTCTTCAACCAAAGAAAAAGTGGTCATTTTTGGTTTGCTTTTTCCCCAAGGCTTTCTGAAGGCTGATGATTGTGTAATGCCTACCTTTGCTTCCAGTTTTGTACAGTCCATCTGGATGCTGAACAGGCCATTGGTATAAGCCAATGATCAACAGCATTGATTATTCTTCAATGTCATATATTTCTAATAAAAATAAGATAAACATTTACTTCTATAAATGGATCCAAAAAATACTGAGTGAATGTAGCTATTGTGAAAAAGACTATGGTCTGAATCAGATGGTATTTGATATGCACTTAAAGCATTTGAAACTCACGTCTGTAATGAACGCATGACTTTTATTGCTAACTGCTGAAAATGAATTATCCCTTAAAACTCTGTGTGTCTGGATAAGTGGCCTATTGTTCTGATCCAGCATGTTAGTCATTATGAGCACTACTCACAGATGTGTAAGCCAGGAACACAAAACTGCTTCCTTTAGTTATAGGTACGCTATTCCTCAAGGTCTACATCAACATCACTGAGTACACGCACAACATGTGAAGATGGATGATCTGTTTTTAAAAATCACTCTTGTCATACTGCAGCTAGTGAATATTGAAAGGACAAAACTGATGCTGTTTGGTAGCAGAAACCCCATTTACCTGAATATGTCCTTCTGTGGTGTCTTACTTGTCTTTTTCTTTTGCTTTTTGCTGGTGGATACTGCAGTTACATTCTGAGCCAATGCTTGGACGCAGCTTATTTACTGCCTTGCACCTCTCATTGCTACAGCAACCAGTGCTCTGTAGAGCTGTGTGTACTTACAGTGAGATCAGTGCTCACGTTGGGGCTGTCTCCCCGCAGATGCTGTTGGCATTTGGAGGAAGATTCTGTTTTACACAGGAGCTTGCGCCTGGCCACACTTCACCTTGCTGTGTGTACCTTCCAGGGGACAATGTCAGGCTTAGTGATTGACAGTTTAAGGGGAGAGAGTAGGTCCTAACAAAGCTTCAGAAAGAGTCATTCCAGCTTTTCTTCAGGTGGTAGCATTCTGGTTTTCCATAGTGGTTTGCTTGTGTGATGCAGCAGAGAACTTCTCCAAAGAGCTTTACTTAACAGAAATGAATGCTCTTTGTTATAAGGAAACCATCATACTGCAAAGCCAAATCTGAATTATTTGTGAGTGTAAAATAAACTGTCATCTAGATTAATCTCTAGGTTCTGCATTTGGAAGCAAATCTGTGGGCCGTGGTCAGACAGGTGGCACAACACAGGCGTGTAAAGCTGTGTTTCCCCTGACTGTGCTCTGCTGCCCCTGGAAGCTGCATGGTGTTGCTAATAGCACGCTTTTCTCATTCTCCCACTCGATCTGTCATGGCACCTTTGCAACATCCTGTGTGCTGCTGATGCATTGCTCTGGCATCCTACCAACCTCCCAGCCTGCGGTCCTTCAGTTCTGACAGGTCCCACACGCTGAGCCACGCCTCCTACCTGCGCGACAGCGCCATGATCGACGACACCGTGGTCATCCCCAGCCAGCAGGTGAGCTCACCTCTCAAACCCTCTTCTTGCCTGCGTAGAAAATAGGGAAAGGTTGCACTGCAAATTGTTCTGGTGAGACTGTGTGGTGTACGCTTCTTTGTTTGTTTGAGTACAAATCTCTCTATTTTCCAGGCATGTTTAATGGCATATTGTGCTGTGCGGTATTGAACTCTATTCCAAAAAAACTGCTAAGCAGTGTGAATACAGCACAGGGACCGTGTTCTTAATGTTCTCCATTTTAACTGATGTTTGAATGTTGCTAGCAGCCATTGTGCTAGATATTCAGGGGATGTAATGAACTTATAGCCATTGTCCTAAAAGATACTGTCTTGAAACATGCTTGTAGTTAAAAAAAGGGAGATTTTGGAAATGCCTTCTTGGTTAAATCACAGCATTCATTTCACTGAGACCACTAACACAGGATTACTTTAGGCAAATACAAAATGCTACAATAAGTGTTTCTAATATCTTAATGCTATTAGTACTCCTTTGTTTTTTTTAAAAAATGTTTGAGTGCTTTAGGCACTACTATGCAAATTACATCTTATTTTTTCGTTCATTAATTGATTTCATTGTAGTAAAAAGGGGGGGTTTTTTTGCTTCCCAAGGTAACAACTCTGGCCAAAGAAGCTGAAAGGAATTCATATCGCTTGAGCTGGGGCCCTGACAACTTGGACAATGTGGCTCTTTCTTCCAGCCCCATTCACTCAGGGTGAGTGTATCAATTAGCATTACACTAGAAAGTGAGAAACAGAGTACCCACAGTGGCAGCAGCTTCAGATAATGCTTAACTAGGAGCTCTATTTTAATTCATTGCCTCCTGGAGCTGTCAATAAATTGTTATGATCTCTTAAACTCTGACAACCAAGCAAGCCTGAATACCAAGGCTATTCACTGAAATCAGTGCAAGTCACTGAGCCCTCAGTCAAGTTCAAGGGGAATGAATATGATGAATGACACATACACACAGATATTCGTGTGCATTTTATGGAGAAATAAGTACAGTGCATTTAGAGTTAATAGTAATTGAGACCAAGGACTTAATCACTCCAGATGGTGACTACTTACCATGCTGGTAGAATAGTTGAGGTGAGCACTGCTCCAGTGTTTGCCTTCTAAATTACATGAATAGACCAGCAACCTAAATATCATATGCTTTGCACATATTTGACCACTCTCTTCAGGTATTCTCACAGCTGACTCTTTGTAAGCCTTTGCATTTAGGCAAACTGACTGTCGTGGCATAAGGCAGGTTAAAATGCAGGCCCAGCCAAGTTCATATTTCCAAACCTTATCCTTGCAGGCCTTAAAGTCTGTGACTGCATTTGTTTTAAATGCTCTTACTCACTGAGTTTTAAGTAATTTTAGTCTTCACACTGAATTCTACACTCGTGTCCTGCCATCAGATTGGATGGGGAATGTGCAGATGAATTCCGAAGAAACTAGAGTGATTAAAAAGCATTTAATCTCTGTGGGCTCTGTACACAGCATGACTGGACAGAACAAGGGGAAAGATTATTTTTTTTAATCTCAAATAAGATTAAATTTTTTAATCTCAAATGAGACACTACCCTACAGTCTGTATTTTCAAAAAATATCACTGGAGTTCCATTTGGAATGACAGGCAGTCCTGATCTAGAGGAGGAACAATACTGCTGAACTGACCCATGTGACACAGATGACAAGTTTGTTTGTTAGCTGATTGTAGGATAGTTGATTGTGACCAGCACTGTTTGGATTTGCTTCTCATGAGCTCCAAAACTAACAAATGAAATGAAAATACTTAATATGTGAGTTACGTATGTGTTTATATATATGCTGGTATGAAAGATTTAAAATTGCTTTGGTGTTTTAGTCTAACCCTCAATAGTGTACAGATTTTTTCCAAAGGATGTATTAGTTTTCCCTTTCAGAAAGGTAGGTCTTTCCTGTGGTTGCAGGGGATGAACTAAATACTTCCTAGAAGAGTGTGCAGTCATTTTGTGGTTTTCTTTTAAAAAATATGAGCGATATTCCTATCTTTTGGGATGACCAGGATGCTAGTGCATAAAATATTCGATTTTAATAGGAGCAACCTTTGCAGCCTTATATGAAGTAGTGTCTTTTAACACAGCAAAAATTATGTTCTTTCTATATATACACACTAACCTGACACTGAATATTGTAATAAAGAAACCTTTAGTAACAACTCCTCAGCCTTTGAAAAAGACTGTACAACACTTCATTTTTGTCCTGTTTAGATAGGTCTGAGTCATTAAGTTATGATAAACTGTTGGGGTGCATCTGTTTTCTTAGAAAAGTACATTGACTACTAGAGTTTTGATTGTAAGGCCTTATTTTAAAAGTGAAACAGTTGTAGAAGTTCATGATTGTTGCACTCACCCTGTTGGAACAACAAATGTGTTTGTGATTCATAGCCCTGTCATCACCCACACTCCCCTCCACATGCAGACCCACACAGTGGGTTCTAATAAAACAGCAGCCCTGCTGACATTTAGGGGCATGCAGTGAAGTAGTATTTACCTGTCATAAAAGAAAACTCTTCGAATTTTCAAAGAAATCCTAGGTAGACATGGTCAGTGGTGTGGCCTTGGTTTTGCCCAAGACACTGCAAATGTATTGAATTCAGATGGTGTTTTTGTGAAATGACGCATCAGCGAAGTATTAGACAGTAATTTGTTTGTTCCAAATGTAGTAAGTTTGTATTCTGTACAATCTGAGGAGGGAAATGATGTGGTCCCTGCACCACTCCAGGGGTGAACCCCAAATTGCTGTAGGGTTCTTACTGATCTCCCACTGTAGGGAAGTGTTTCTGTGGATCACAGTGTAACACCCCCAGGCAAGGGGATAAATTCATAGAGAACTGTTCTCTCAGTGTGGAACTTCACAGACACGTATTTCAGCCTTTGCATAACTAACCAAAACTTCTTCTGTGTGTGAAATTTCAGAGGGGAAAATGTTTTAACCATCCATTTAAAATTTAAATGTAACTGCTCCTTCAGTATGTTGACAATTTCGTCAGGAAGGAAGAAAAAGTAAGTTCTTCGGTCAGAGTCTTTGGCAATGAATCCCCAAAAATATTTCACTCCTAAGAAGTAATGCTCTTGTGGGGCTCTAAATCTCAACATAAAGGCCTCCTGGTCATTTTACACAGCTGACAGTTTCCAAATTGTTTCCTACTTTGGCTGAAGAGATAAGTATAAATTCCTGGACTTAAACTCCCATTCAGCAAATCAGATTTGCTTCTCCTGATAAAACTACTTGATCTTACATATTGAGCAAAGTTAAGGATCTCTGAGTATGCCAAAAAGTTTGGGTGCTAAATATCCAATAAGGTAGAGTTTTATGACTTTGCTGGTAATATTAGGGGATATAATTTATAGTTTCCTGCTGGAATGTGAGAGACAGAACTACTGCCTACATAAATGCAAATGGGTTTCACAGTTTTAGCCTCATACCACACAATATCCAATTGTGGAAGAACATGTGTACTTTTATTAAGTTGGAAGGCAAAAAAAATCACTGAACTGTAAGATTTTCAGCATTTAGACATTGCTTGGCAGTACCGTATTTTTATCTCCCGTAAGAATATGCATGAATGGTGAAGATAAGGGTGACTGTAAGATTTTTAAAGTATTAAAAGGTGTGCAAAACGATGTTGTTCTCGCACCTGTGTTTTGGTGATACAGTGAAATTAGTTGTATAGATTGTATTTCCAAGAAATTTCCCGACAGAGGCACAGTAGATAAGAGAGCAAATCTGACATGTTGTCAGGATCATGGCACTGTGAGGAAGGAGCTTTGGGTCCGTGCTCTGATAATAACTTGATTTTTGTTATTCTAGAGCAGATACACAGCAGCTCTGCAGGTTTTCCAACTCTGACTCACAGTAAAACTGCTGTTTGATGAAAGATCCCTATTTCTTTTATATAATTTACTGAAGAAGTCCCTGTTTAACTAATGGATAGTCAGAGTGTATCACTACTTGTATCTTGAAATAAATTAAACAGTTGGGATATTATTAGTGATTTTAACTTGCTGGAAGTCGTTGTTTCCATCAATGAAAAGATGAGGGATTGGGCAGCTCGTACTGTGACAAATAATGTGAATTATCATTCTTAGCTGCATGTCTGCAAAAAAGGAGGCTGGATCCTTGCTAACAAGGTAAAGAAAATATATTTCAAGTGTTGTATTTTGAATCCGTAATATTTTTTTTCCCAATGTGAGATTGATTTCCTGGAAATCGTTATGGAAACAGGACCTGGCAGCGACCAGCTGATAGTCATTTCTTAAATCTGAAAGTCTAAATGGTTTCAAATTATGCTGTAGCTTTATGACCTTTGTTCAGAAAGTTACAGTGAGGAAAAACAGTGAGTGTGTTTCATTAATAGCAAAGCATGTTAATGGAGGAAAATGGCAATGGAGATCCATATAATAAGGGACATTGGAAAACTAATTGCCCATGTGACCCTAAGTGATTACTAAGAGCTGAAACAGGTCAAAATGAGAGTTTGAAATTTGTCATTTTGTAGAACAAAAGGAGGACAAGAAACATGTTGAAATGGAAGGAAGTGGAGGACAGTGTATTGATAGAGGATTTTAAGAAAAGAAACACATGATTTATTGTGCTATCAGGAACGCTGGCTGGAATTACCTTAGGTTCCTTACCCTTTGATATCCCATGGTCCACACTTTAGAAGTGGATACCTAAACCAAACAGCATTTCCCCATAACTGCTTCTGAAAGTTTTATTTGGAATCCAGCTGTGCATTTTAGGTGTCTGGCTTCCAGTGTGAGACTGTCCGTAGAGAAACCAGATCCCTCCAGTTTTACTGCTGTACCGGTAGTGACCACTTGAAACTGACGGTGTTTACGTAGGTTTATTTTCCATACTCACTTCTACCTTCCCACATGTGATGAATATGCATATATATGTATATGTTCATGTGTTTGCTTTAGAAATCTGTTTCATTTTTCCAGTATTTCAGTATTTCATTTAACTCATTCTTTTTCCCCCTTTCTTTTCCTTTTTGATGTTAAACCATCTATTCTATTGCAGATGCTCTTCTCCATGTCTTGATCTTGACAACAGCAGGTGAACTTGTGCATAATTTCTTTCTTTAATACATTGCACTTCTCACCCACCCTATTTATCCTCCCCTCTTACCTCACTTCAGGATGCTTTAGTGTTCTGATAGTGCACATTAGCCAAGAGAAAAAAAAAAATCTAACCAGCAGTAATAGTTACGTATGGCACTACTTTTCTCCTATAGTAGTTGTCCACTTTCTCCCATCTGTTCTGTCATCTATAACAAAACAATTCTGGGCACTTAATAAGCCCACTGCAAGAAGTCCTTAACAAAGCTCCTTATAGCATCCTAGATTGTTTTAACCGTTGATGCATTTACCAGTACCTTTTCTTTGTTGGTGGCATGGTTTAATATTAATATTTAAAGAAGTAACACCCTCCCCCCCCAATAATTCAACAAAAACCACGGTAATTATTCATTACCAATTGGGCCTTTTATCTCACTTGCCTATATAAAGAATATTACAGAACCACTCTCTAAGCCACTTTTTCCAAAATGTGCCACCATATTTGAACTAGTAGAATAACAGCCCAGACTTAGTATGTCTTATTTTTCATGCCACACATATTTTTTGTGTGACAGTCAGTCACTGCTTGAACCACTGGCACATTGCGTCCTGCACAGAACACCTGAAGCTGAACCTTCCCAAAGGAGCTTATCTTCCCTTGGCAAACTGAGTGTTAATTGGCACAGCACCTTTTCACGTCATTTGGCCTAACCCTAGAAAGATGAAAATTGCCTTAAATATTAATGTCTGCAAAATTATCAAGTGGCTATTTAAATCCCCAAACTACAAACCCATATTTTTAGGCCGTGTCACTGAATTTCTCAGCAGCTGACTAATGCAGTGAAGAGAATGTTATCAAATGTTAAGAGTGTAGTGGTTTCCTGTGTTAGGATCATGTTTTTTGTCCTCCTGGAATGTGAATTTTGCCTTGTTTCTGGATGGCATAGTTGCAGCCTGCTGGAAAGCACTCTGAGGTAGTTGAATGACTTTGCTGTTGACTTCAGTGGGAGCTGGATCAAGGCCTTTTTTCTGAGTTTCAGCCTCTCTCCGGTTTCCTTCTCCCGCTGAACACTTTCCACTGGCTGAAGCACCCTGATTGTTTGTTTCTGCTTCTCACACTGCGACTAACAGTGAATGCTGCTATCTCCTTGTTTCCCAGTTTCTTTTATAAATTGAGATAATGTGTGCTGAAAAGTTTTTGACTGTGTCTACACTGGGTGTGCTCTGGTTGGAGCTGTGTTCCCTGCTACCCGCCGAGCGCATGTGTGCCTGCCCAGCTGCTGGGGAAGAGCAGCCGTGCCCGAGCCCAGCGTATGGGGGTGGTGGTGGAGGCTTTGCCTCTTTTGGTTCCATGTGTTCCAAGAACTGTTGCCTGTCCTAGAAAGCCCCCTCACCTGCTGGGTTTGCATGGCTCTCCCAATGACTCTGCAGAATGAGTGCCCCCATGCTTGCGGTCGTGGCCGACTGAAACTGTGCCTCTGCAAAGCTCTTGACACAACAGGGACTCCTCCCAAAGCACACAACGAGCGGCTTCCTTCACCCCCTCCAGCACTGACACATCCAGTTTCCAGTGTCTTTGTTCATCCTGCTGTTATCTTTCACATCAGAATACATACGGAATAAACCCAAGTTAATTCTATATGAATAAAATTAGCAAAGGTAGTAACTCAGGCTCAGATCCAAAATACAAATGTTTTATGAAAATGCAGCTCAGCTTTTTGCCCCTTCTATCCAGCACATATGTTTTGTCTGCGTTTTGATCAAGTGGAAACCCCAAGAGCTGTTTGCTGTGCTCTGTGGAAGGCGTGGAAGTAGCCTGAAGGATTGAGGGGCCTTGTGTGTGTGTACTCAACCACAAGGCCACTACAGCCAGTGTTATTTGATGTACCTTTCATATGGCAAGCTTGTAGTTCCTAATTGCTCTAAAATTGAAGAGAATGAAATGGCCTCTCTAATTTATGAGTAAGGTTGCTAAATTGAGAAAAAATGGATGATGCTTGAGCTGACTGCTGTGTGTTTAAGAGAAGCATGTATAGACTCCCCTGCAGTCTGTAACTGATTCCTATAAAAGAATTGATTTTGTACTTTATTTTTTTCTTTAGAAAAATAATCCTGATTTCCTCTTCATTTTCTTTAAAAGAGAGAAGGCAATGATTTCCCCAAACCTGATTTGTTTCACCTATTTGGCTCTTATATTTTATTACCACCTTGCAAAGCTCAGGAAACCTCAGTATTGATCCAGTTTGTGAGACTGCCAGGGTCACATGTTTGTGTCGTGCTTCATTTCTTACAGAACCTTTAAATCTGGAAATGAAACTTACTCGAAGGCTGTCTTAGTACTGAGAAAGATGCAGCTTTAACCTGCAATCTGCTTTGACTTTGAATCATCACTTAATTTAAATTTAAGTTAAAGTTCCTTTAATCCCTTGTATTAATGGGGTTTTTCTTTCTTTTTTTCCTCCTCTTGAACTCTTCTTTGCCATTTGTGTTTCTCTTTAATGATCCCTCTCCCCTGTACATAGATGGCTGCTAGTGCTGTGATAGTGCTCTGTGCAGTTGGAACACGGAGTAAGCTCTGAGTTTGCTGCTTAGCGTCAGGGAGTGTATGGGATGTTAGGGTTATTCATACGCTAGTGTTATGCACTATTTTCTTTTTGACTGTGGGAATTTAGCATGATAAGGTATCACTTCCCAGAGTGATGGCTTCATCTGCCATTTATCCCTGCTAGCGTTGTTTGTTGAGTGCAATCTCTTCCTATCTCAGTCTTGTCACATAACAACACTTGGTAACGGAGGTGGAAGAGGAAAAATAATGTGTGTGCGTGGGCAACAAAATAATTAGTTTGAATTTTACATTTAATTTATATTAGTCATACAAATTTTTCACTTTCCTAAATGCACATTTCAGAAAGCATGTTTTATGTCATGCATTAGTTTTGTATAAATTTTTTGTATATTGATAGACTCCTTCAAAAGGGAAAAGCATTTCCGGTCCTGGAACAGCAGTGGCACCATCCAGATGCCCTATTATGTAGCAAATAGGCAGAAAAAGAGGCTGCTGTGATTGAGAAAATGCTTTCTTATGAATTATTTTCTTCACTCTCTTGCATAGCCCAAATTATGTGAAATGTGCTGATTAAAAAAAAAAAAGATGAAAAGAAATTGGATTAAATAAATGGATGAAAAATGAATGTAGGAAAACAGTTGGAAATGAACAGGGTGGTATGGTGGAAAAGGACGTATTTTTACACTCTGTGTCTGCAAACCCTGTGTCAGTGTTTTGTCCTTCCAGGATTATGCCACAGGTCTAGAGCGCAGAAATTTTCCCCTTCAGTTTCTTTCCTTTGCAGTACATTCATGCTAGTTCTCCAAAATCTCTTTTCCAGCAGTTCCATAGTATTCCATAGCTGGGTTTGGAAACTGGCTCCTCCATAGTTAGTGTGATAATTGTCACTAATCTTTCTGTGCTGTCTGAACAACTACCTTAGATCTTCTTTATGATAGAAACAGCTGTTTTTTACAGAGAATAATAATAACAATATCTTACTGGTTTTATCCTAGCACTGTTATCTTTGTGTCCACCTCCCAATGAGACTTACCTTTGCCTGTTTGTCCACTCCTTGGAGCCGTGGTTGGTTCCAGTGAGAGATGACTGAAGTGAGATAGACTTTGTGACAGATTTACTGACCCACCAGACACGTTCAGTAAACTCAAACTGAAAGGAGGAGTTGCAACCGTACTAAGAAAAGAACCCAGAAGGGTCAGAAGGGAGAACACTTGGTTTGGATCCTCACCTTTGGCGTGTCTGTGTTCTTCTATTGGTGAAGAACGGGTTTGGCATTGCTGAGGCACATAGGGAGATAACCTGAGGAGAGCATGGGACAGCAGGTGACCCAGTACTATATTTCAGTGATGGACAGCAAAAGAAGGTGATCCTGTTGTTAAAGCACACAATCCTGAGTATTATGTCAGTCATGAAAATAACTGAATCCTAAATATTGTGTTCATGACAGCTTGCACAATGAAAACTGAATGCTGCTTTAATTCAGTCAGAGCTCTCATTAGCTTCTGGTAGTTGTGCAGGAGTGTTTGTATTGGTCTTAGCAGTAGCTTTAAAATGAGAAACTCATCCTCCAGCAGTGTCACTGGCTGCCTCAAACACACCCATTGTACTGGAGACTTGGACAACACTTTCTGTGAAATGTCACGCAGAACCACTTTGGTAACACTACTTTATGCACTTCAGGGGCAATGCAGCACAAGCCAAGAGCATTAGTGCAACAATTGAGCATTTAGCGTCTCTTAAGCTCTTCTTTCATCTGTGCTCTAACGTGTACAAAGAATGTATTTTGTGAAGGAAGCTCCCATTTTTCTCAACAAATCCCCGGACAATCGAAGCTGTAAAATGTTTTCATTTTCTTTTTTTCCCCCCTTGTTAAAATCACAGAAACACCAACCTCTAAGGAATGAGCTAATGGTTGTACTACCCAGAGTTTTACCCTAAGCAAAGCCTAGAGGTATCTGAATGGCAGTAGACTAGGAGCCTGCATGTGTGAGACAGACTGGCATCCGTGGTGCATGGTGTGCTTCCGACTGGCGCTTGTGGCTCCTTCCCATCGTCCATCTCTGACCTGCACGGTGTGTCGAGTGTTGTGTTTTTACAGCATGTGGAATTCTTGTAGCTGTGTGGACAATGAATGGATGCAATGTTTGTTGCACAGAACGGTCAAGGGGGCAGTGGAAAAATCCCTGTATTTGTTACTCCTGTTATAAGGGCTTTTCTCTATTGCAGGTCCTTCAGTAGCATTTCTGCGACTCCCCATTGTGCTGGTTCTATTTTAGTGGCTAGAAGTAGGCCTGACACCGTTCTGTCTCATCTACTCTTATTTTCACTTCCAGCAACCTGACATTCCCATCCCACATCAGGCATGATCCTGTGATAAACCAGTAAAAAAAAATAAATTGGTAGTAGTTCTACACCTTTCCCAAGAATGTCCCCAATCTGTCAAAATCTACCTGTTGGTTATATGTGGAACTACAAAAAATTTAGCACAAGAGAAATTCCAAACAAAATGAAATGTTTTTCTCCCTCTTTGCGAAAAAGAAATCAGTAATTTACCTTGTGCTAGAAGCAGGCTCTCTGTAGATGGCTTTCTGCATCTCTTAAGTATTCCAGTGGGACATTGTATTGCTGTGCAAGGTAATACAGAAAACCCAAAATCCACAAATAAAACTCTTATATATTGACTCTAGCTCTTCTCATCTGACCAAACCCCCAAATTTGTCTTCAAACCATAATGACATGCTGGGGTTTTTTATAAAAATAGGTGGTAACCCCAGCGATGGAGTATGAATTGTATTCATGCAATCCAGAATGAAATTTGATTTTTTTTTTAATATCCAAATCCATTTTTCTAAGAAATTACATTTTATCAAGTAACTTGAAAATGATATTGAAAATCTTAAAAAACCTGAGCCATCCAATCAGAATTGGCTTTATATTTTTGAATCATAAATTATTTTCTTCGATAAGATGTATTTGCTTGTGAAATATTTAAAGAGTGCTAACTTTAAATACAGCTGCTTGCAGGTACAGAGTAGTGATATTTGCACTTCGGAATAGGTACATGTGTTCACATTTATTAGTGTCTGCTGGTATTTTACCAACAGCAGCACTGTGAAAAAAGACTTTCTGTGAAGAACTCTTAGGTAGCAGTTGCCAGTTTAATTAGTAATGAACTCAGCATGATTTGGTGCTTCACATGGGAGAAAGGCTTTTTCTCATTGTACCTCTTGAGCAAGAGCTCTATTTACATACGTCGTTTGGCACGTATGTGGGACGTAACTGAGGGAATCGGTGATGTGCTCTGGATCTCACTGTCTGCCCTGATTTTGCAGCTTCCTGGTGAGTTTCATGGTGGATGCTCGCGGCGGCGCCATGCGGGGCTGCCGGCACAACGGGCTGCGCATCATCATCCCCCCGCGCAAGTGCACGGCGCCGACGCGCGTGACGTGCCGGCTGGTGAAGCGCCACAGGCTGGCCACCATGCCGCCCATGGTGGAGGGAGAAGGGCTGGCCAGCCGCCTCATCGAAGTGGGACCCTCTGGGGCTCAGTTCCTTGGGTAAGGGGGGCCACGTGGCCCGAAGGGAAACCTTCAGCCTTTTTTTGTGTTTGTGTCGCACTGAAATGGTTCCTTTGGCAAACTTGAACTGCGAAAGATCTCTGTAGCGTGTGGTAACAAACAGAGCAGTCGTGTGAAATGCAGAGCAGCTGTCAGTGAACGATTTGCAAAGCTTTTACACCTTTTTGTTCAAAATGGGTGTTTGAACCACCAGCGCTATGGTTAATGTGCTTCCTTGGATATAATTATTGCTCAGCATTGTGATATTACAGTGGGAAAAGACTTTTGCAGCCAGAAAAGGCAGTTCATACTGTATTTAAAAAATTAATAGTACTGCGCTGATCTAAACCCCAAGTGCGAAGCCTGCTACATACACAACACAAGGTACAGGAGCTTATTTTAGAGTCTTGTATAGTGGTATTGGTAATTTGGACTATCAGGGAAGCACAGTGCCGCTGATTTTTCCGGGGTTGAAATTGCTAAATTAAGCAGTAGGACTACTCTGGAATTTTTGGCCATTTCTTTCTTCCTGTGATGCAAAGCCCATAGAAAGATCAGATTTGTGTCTGCTGCTGAGCTCATTTTAGTGATTTTCAGCTGAAAGCAGCAGTTATCTGCACAGTTGTTTTACCAGCTGTTCTCCCTATCAACTGTGACATCCAAAAGTGGATGATTGAAGGAAGCCCTTCTAATGCAGTAAATAACTTCATTCAGAAACTGTAAAAAAAGTGACTGTAAACAGCAATAGTTTTAATCCATTCGGAAACAACTCAGTTGCTTTAAAATCCTGTTTTAACAGACAGTCATCATAGCCACCATCTTTGTTAGTGCTACCACTTATTCTTTTCACATCTTGGTCACTTCTAAAAAGAAGGAGAAAGAAATCTAAAGAGCAGAAGAAATACTATGCTGTCACATTCAGTCTTCCCATTATCTTTGTCACACACAAATGGATTTTAAGTATGTCTCCCATTCTTTTTTAATGGTTTTCCTATCTGATGAGAGTGTCTCCCCTGCAAGGCAAGCATATAGTGTAGTTTACTCATTCTCAGATCTTTGTGCCCTTCCTGCAAGCATTTTCTAAGGTGTTGTGCTGGCAGTGAGATCAGAAAATCACTGTACTGTTTGCAGAGGTGCGTTCTAATGTCCAGATCCTGCTCCCATTGAGTACCTGGCCAAAACCCTCGTAAGAAAGAAAAGATCCTAAATTAACAAAACTAACTTTCTGATTTGGGTCACCAAATTGTCATGGCTAGGACGGAACCTTACTCAGTGTACAGCCTAATTCCACTCTGTGGACCAGACAGTGGCACTGGCGTTCTGGCACAAAAAATACATAAAGTTTATTTATGTTCTTTCTTTCACTGCTGCTTTGGATGTACTCAGTAAACTTCATCTGCCTACGGCTCCTCCCCCACTTAATGAGGGAGAAAGCTTGGTCAGCCGAATCCTTCAGCTGGGGCCTCCTGGGACCAAATTCCTTGGGTAGGAGAGACTTGAAACAAATTGATGGATGCTGACCTCCCCATTCTTCTCCTCCTTCTGCAATATGATTTTTTTATGTCATTATGCCCATGATATTGTCCCTTTCTATCATTTGAAATTTTGTACACTTAACCCTTAGTGGACCATTTTTCAACCTTTGTGGTTTGTGGTTTTGTTTTGGTGGTATGTTTGTATCTTTTTCTTCAAGTACTGTGGCCTTCATTTTTGTTTTGGCATGAAATCTTCCTAGTTCTGTGCTTGATGTCTGTAGCAAAGCAACCTGGATTGGGACCACAAAAAAAAGAATCTACTGTAAATTTTAAACTGTTCTTTTTGTATCAAGGACCGATCAATCAATAAGTTTTATGTTGAATACCACCAGTGTGATAGAACACATGGCATTTACTACATACTTGGTAAGCTGTGTGAGTCCTCCAATTAGACAAGTGTATCTACAAATATCTTTATATCTTCTCTCTTATTTCTAAGAGTATGTATGTATATGTATCTCTCCATACGGATATATTATATGTACACGTGTTGTGTATGTGTGTGTATATATATGGGCGCATACGCTGATGCAGCTGTTGGCTTGCAAGGCAACAAGGCAAATTCTTATCTCTTATACTGCAGTAGAAACCCAGACAATCTCCTCAGACTTCCTGTATCTCTCCCAGGGTGTAAATCAGGAATAAATTCATTGGAATATATAGAATTACAAAGAAGTGAAATTGGCACAGGACACAATTGCCTTCAGATTGCAATGAAATTATTCTGATTTGCACTAGTATAAGTGAGATCAGAATTTGTCCCACTATTCCTATACATTACAGTAGATTCTCTTTGAAATGAAGTTGCATAGGTTAACCCAGACAGTAGTGACAACTAAAACGAGCATGAGTTTTTGATGGATTTGCAAAAACAATCACCAAATTTCCATATAAGCACTATTATCTTACAAATCTCATTCACACTGTGGAAAGAGGTGAATGCACTTTTTCATCTGTCCTTTAGCACTTACTGGGTCCCTGTAAAAATCTAGTCTGTGTCAGTGGCTTACTAGTTTAGGTTTACGCCAAAGTATTCCAGCCAAATAGGTAGAATTCCAGGTCACTTTGTGGCAGACCCAATAGAGTTGCTGTTAATCCTTTTTCTTCCTCTCTCCTGTGTGCATTTAATGCGCTGTGTTGCTGTGCCAGGCCCGTGATCGTGGAGATTCCCCATTTTGCTGCCCTGCGTGGCAAGGAGAGAGAGCTGGTGATCCTGCGCAGCGAGAACGGGGACAGCTGGAAGGAGCATTTCTGCGAATACACTGAGGATGAACTGAATGAAATCCTGAATGGGATGGATGAAGGTATCCAGTGGCACTTGGGTTCTTGTCCTGCTCCTCTGTGACTTCTGTACCGAGGGGTAGCAGCTTCTACCATGGCGCTCAGTTCCCTTTCATGGGCTGCTGAAGCAGTGGGACAGGATGTCTCCCTTCGTGAAGCTGAGAACAGACTCCAGGCTTGTGTTTTCTCTGCTCCTCCTTGTAGTGTTAAACGAAAAGCTTCCATAGCAAACATCTTTCCAAAACAAGGCAATTACCGTACTGATCCTTTCGGAGCAGCTCCATGTGTGGGAGGAAATGTCAGTCATGGGTACTCTTGCTTTCTGAGAGAACAGAATGGCCTCGGGCTGTCTGGGAGCTGCAGGAGTTGTTATTAATTTGGGGTTTTTTTCAAAAAAACTCACAAATCCCGAAGTAAACAAGCCAACTCACAGCATTAAAGCTGAACTTATATTTTCAAAATTTCATTTTGTTGATGCTAGTTCAGGACATTGTAAATATGGGAGGTAGAGGGGTAGAAGGGGCTGGAACCAATCCCTTTGCTTGTTTGGCTGTTGATTTTGGAGGCGTTGTCAATGTGTTCTGTTTGCTGCCTTAAGCTCCTTTCAGCTCGTGGCTCAGTCTGTCTGTCCTTTCTTGATTGCTGTGGTTTAGCTGAACACAGGGGTGTGTTTCTTTTTCCCCTCACTTCTAGAGAAAATACTCTGTGTAAGCTGCAGCAAACTGTGAAAAGCTTGAGTGCATTTTGAAGGTTGCTGTGCTGTTTCTACAAAACTCTCTGGTCTGCTGACCATCCCCTCTTTTGCACTCAGTACTTAACACTCCAGAGGAGCTCGAGAAGAAGCGGATCTGCCGCATCATCACCCGGGATTTCCCTCAGTACTTTGCTGTGGTGTCGCGGATCAAACAGGACAGCAACCTCATTGGGCCCGAGGGAGGGGTGCTGAGCAGCACTGTGGTCCCACAGGTGCAGGCAGTCTTCCCAGAAGGGGCTCTCACCAAGCGAATTCGCGTTGGCCTCCAGGTACAGTGAAGCGTTCGCAAAGTTTAACTTGGTTTTATTTTTGCTGAAAAATCACCTTTTTTGAATGGAGACCCAGCATATTCAGCTTATCGTGTTCTGTGTTGTCTACAATGCTTTTAGTAAAAATAATAAAAGAAAGAAATCCATGCAAAAGTCAAAGCGAGTGGTAAAGCTTTGGGTTTTCCGGTTAGTTCGCAGTCTTGTCCGTTAACTGTCTATATAATTTTGGAAAGCAATTTTGATGATGGTGCTGATATTAGTGTAGGTCATAGAATTTCCTAAATACTTCTTATGAAAGACATCAGAGATGTACAAAGTGCTGCAATAATTAAATGTGCTGCTGTTATTAAATGTACAGATTTTCAATGTGAAGGAACCAACATAACAATTCACTCCTCAGAGACAGGGAAGTCTTTCCCTTGTCTCCATCCTGTCCTCCTCCTGCATGCATCTGCAATTTACCTTGTCCAGGAGACTGTGCTTATTGAAATGTCCTGGGATTAGCTGAATAGCACAGTAAAACAGCCAGAGTTTGTTCTCAGGGGAAAAAAGTGACCAGGTTATCATTTGCTACTGGTTAAGTGAATTTAGGTTAATGCTGTAAAAATCTGATAAGCAACAAGAAAGGGGATAGGAAGACAAGGCAGGCATGGGAAAGTTAGGAAAGTGTGGTCTCCCCTTCTCACTGGCAGTCAGTTCTTCTGTCTGCTGATTTCCATGGGAAATTGTGCCATTTGAAAAGTTAAGGAGTTTGTGGGCAGCATACAGACCCAGTTCTTGACTCATCATTAGACTGTTTTCAGTAACTGCTTTGTTATTTTCTGTTGCTTTGGAAAGGCTCAACCTATGCACACTGAACTTACAAAGAAGATTTTGGGCAACAAGGCTACCTTCAGCCCCATAGTCACACTGGAGCCCAGGAGAAGGAAATTCCATAAGCCCATCACAATGACGATTCCCGTGCCCAAGGCCTCCAGCGATGGGCTCATGAATGGCTATGGAGGCGACACGCCCACTCTGAGGTTACTATGCAGCATAACAGGTAGGCTGCCAGTCCTGGAGCTCTCCATGTGCATCCTGAAACTGTCAGTCCCCGGGGGCTTGAAATACTGATTACACCCAGGGGAAGCTGGCTGGAAACCTGACTGGGGCGAGAAGCTGTGAAAATAAACTACTTTCCAAACAATTACTTTGTGCCATAAATAACATTTGTTGTTCGCGCTAGCAAGAGATGTGTAATATAATCACAGACTTTGGGTTTTTTGCATTCTCCTTAGAGTTTGTTTCTTGAGAACCAACATACCTCTGCCTGGCAGAGTAAGTGTAGTACAGACTTAATGTTGCAGGGTGCTTAGGAGGAAAATACTGGAGTTAAACACTTTACTTGCCATGACTCCAAAGTGTTTAGTATCTCCTTCAGTCTTCCTTAAGAGACAGAAGTGAGCTGCAAGCATTTAATTTAATTAATTAATTTAATCCTGTGCTACAGGGCTCATTACTTAAAAATCATTTGGAGACTTAGTCTTTTCAGGGTAAGCCCATCCAGTCCTACTAGCATTAGTGGAATAATGTGGACCCAAGGAGAGGGCACATCTGAGGTTATTACAAGTTTCATGGCAGTTAAAAACTGTAAAATATTTCTTAGAAGCCAAAAGTTGCAGACTTGCTTGGTTTTGATTTTATTTTTAAACATCTATCATTTCAGGAGGAACCACCCCTGCCCAATGGGAAGACATCACCGGGACAACACCACTGACATTTGTTAATGAATGTGTTTCCTTCACGACAAATGTGTCTGCCAGGTACCTACGCAGCCAAACAGGACTTTTACAGGGATACTCTCAAATGCATGGCTTTGTTCCACAAATATTTCTGTTAAACTATTTTAGTTTGGGGAGTAGAATGAGCAGAGAAGTTGATTATTATGCAAATTTCCATGGAAACAGAAATCCCTTATTTGGGTACCTCATTATACATCTTGTAAGAGATACTATTTCCAGAATATCCAAAACTGAGAAGTCAGGCAGGAAGGGCCTGTAGATGTACAAAACTGGGGTCTAGAAGAGTCTCTTCCATACATCTGTTCTTGTGATGAGATTTAACTGCTCTCTTACTGAAAACAGATTTTCATTTAAAAAAAGAATAATATATAGGTATGTATATATGTATTTTAGTTGGTATCCTGTCCATGATGTGTATCACAGAAATGCCCGAAAATCTCCTCCTCTGTAACAGGAGATGCAGTTCATGACCTGGAAAGTATTCCATCTAGGCTGTGTAGTCCAGCAAACAGTTAAAAGAATCGTGGATAACTTGCCTGTGAAATTCAGTGCAAACATTCAGTGTCTGGGGCAGTTATTACTGTTAGATTAAGTTTGTTATTTATTGAAATAGTGTGTTCGCTGTTAAAATGAGATCAGCTCTTGCAGTCCAACCTCCAGTTTAAGATTAGGTGAAATAAAGTATTGGGGTTTTATTCTTTCTGAGATGAGAACGGGCTGTTTTCCCGTTAAGCTGGCTGCTTTGCTACTGCACATTTCTGTGTGGGGTAACTGAACATTCCTCTGTAACAGCAGTGACCACCAGAGGGGGATCTCACAGTGCAGTCAGCCCAGTGCTGCTGCTGCAGAGGTCTGTGCCGAGGCAGGAATTAAAGGGGAGTTTAAGAACCACATATGGAAGCAAGATGCAGAGTTTGAGAAGTCCAAGTGCCTAAGATTGTGAAGTCCTCAGCAGGGCTACATGTGATAGACAGTCAGAATGAGGGTGGCACTTCATGGTCCTACAATCCATATTTGCAGTGGATCTTTCCAAATCCTGATGATGACATGAAAATTGATTACTATTGTTAATATTCTGTGATACAGGCAAGGTCCCATGTAGAGATTTTATTGGGTTCCGCCTCTTCTTTTTAATCGAAATGAGTGTTCAAGTACCTACTTTGCCCCAAACATGATTTGAAATGCAGACAAAGTTAAAAAATGGGATTTTTCGTCTTAATTTCTGACTCTTTGCTATTCACAGGAATTTTTTTATGTCTAGTTATGTCATTAATGATGGACAACAATTTTACCATTCATAAAATTAATGCTGTCCAAAATGAGCTTGGAAAAGAGATATATTTGTCACGTGAATTACTCTGCATACTTGGAGGCACAGTGTTTGTTTTCCATTTCCTGAGCTGCAGCTTTTAAAAGATTTAATATCTGTTGGGGCTTCTTAGCCCCTGGTGTTTGACAGCAAATCACTGAGGCATCTGGTGGTTTCTCAGAGGATGTGGCCTCTCCAGTTGGAGTCCAGCACAGCATAATTCTCCGACGCAGGAAAAGGAAAGGATCAGTGTGCGGAGCCTTTCTGGAGCACACATGCTTTCCCTCTTGCAAATGTCAGCAGCCTGGGGTTTTGAGCAGTGCGTTTGTTAAGCATTCCAAAGATCAGCACAGCGCGAAATTTGCTGTTATTCAGCTGCAGATGAGTAAGTGCAGAGCAGTCACACTCCAAAGGTGTGCTTTGGGCTTATAATGCCATGTAATCCACCATGAGGAATAACCTACCTATAGATCTGAGCAGCTTTTGAGCTGCCCCTGACCTCTCCTGACTTCCGCCTTCATCCGCTGGCTGGGAAAGCCGAGCTTTCCACCCACACAGTGGATTTTGTTGAAAAGAAATGGCATCAGCTCCACAGAGAAACTCAAGTGGTAGCTGGGAAAGAAGGCAGGACGTGTTACTCCTTGGATTACACTTGATGACTAAATTCACATAGGAAAAATTACTGATTTTGCATGCAGATTTGCACAGCAGACAGTCATTTATGTTCACCTAAAGACCTCAGGTTTTGCTGTTGTATGTAAGGAATTGACTGCTATTTCCTTTAAGTTGGGTGGGAGACAAAAACCAAGAGTGACAATTCTTTTTGTGCTCTATTCTGACTTGTTATCTCCAGTTGCTGTGGTTACCAGCTCATGCTGCCAGAATGGGGAAACATAGAATTTCCTTTCTTAAATCCTTCTCCGCTGATACTCTTCATTTTCTTTCAAAATTTTTACAGATTTTGGTTGATAGACTGTCGTCAGACACAGGAATCTGTTACTTTTGCTTCCCAAGTGTACAGAGAAATTATCTGTGTCCCTTACATGGCCAAATTTGTGGTGTTTGCCAAATCTCACGATCCCATTGAAGCACGGTTAAGATGTTTCTGCATGACGGATGACAAGGTGGATAAAACCCTTGAACAACAAGAAAACTTTGCTGAAGTTGCCAGAAGCAGGGACGTAGAGGTACTGTACAAGACTTTTAAGTTTTCTCCATATTCTAGTGTCTGCTTTTAAACAATTTTTTCTACCTTCTATCTGCCACAAAAGTACTGAAAAATAATCTGCCAACAAGTACTGTCACAATGCAGTACCAGCAACCATGATAAGATGGAAACTTGGACTTTTGTCGGGTATAAGGAAAAAGTAGTGAGGAAAGCCTATTCCCAGAGGGCAGCTACCAAACTCGGTCCACAGGGCTAAAGGGAAAAGGTCAAAGCCAAAAATGATGGCTAAGTTCCAACTTTCAGTAACCCCATAAATGCATATCACTAACTGGAAAGGCAGCTGACAGTGATCACAGTTTGTCAGCACATTCACACACCAAGAAGTTAAAGTAGCAGGTTTGATTAATATTCTGCTTCACAAGAAAGAAAATTACATTAAATCTGTTGCTGAGCAGGCAAAAGCTTTCCTATGTGGAATTCAGCAAACTGCCTGCTAAATGCAGTTTTTCTGGCTCTGTCAGCTTCCTCAGAAGGGATGACAAATCGAAGGTGCTTTAACTTACATGGCACGTTCTGCTTCGTTCAGTCTCCTTTCCGTGAGAATCCCACCTTTAAAAAAGTTGTCCTCGTTGTTCCTGAAGCTCTGGCAGGCATCTCTTGTGCAGAGCGGCAAGATAAAATACAGGCTTATCAACCTGAATGGCAAGGCTGAACTTCTGGAAAGTAAGGATGAGCCACGAATGGATTGGCACTTTGAATGGAACATCTCCCCAACTGCTGATCTGATATTCAAACATGTAGGGGGGCCATAACAACAGCAATCTGAAGATACAAGTGGTGCATTGTAGAGAGATTTCAGGGAGGTATTTACCAAAGGCCTGCCTTTCAAAAGCTCTTAGCCCTCTACAGATCCAGCTGAAATAAATAGAATCAGTAGGTACACACTTTGAATTCTGGTGGCTAAAGAAAATATTTCTTTGACCGTCGTGAGGCCAGGTTAGCAAAGTATGCTAAAATTGGAGTCAATCGAAAATCCAAATTAAAATCTAGATTTAAAAGTTTGCCCAGATTTATGACCCTGAGTCATGTTTTGTTATTTAAAGTACTGCATGATTGTTACTAAATTAACAATCTATTCTCTTTGGAATTTAATAATCTGAAATGCTTCCACACATTTTAGGTACCTAAAAAATCTTTTAAATGCTGACAAGTCCTAACAATTCCAGAAACTGATTGTAACTATTGTAGAATTATCCTTAAGAGGAAATCCTAATCACCTGACAAGGATTGACGGTTTGCTTTTTTTCCTTTCCAACAGGTATTAGAAGGAAAACCCATCTACGTTGACTGCTTTGGCAATTTGGTGCCACTTACAAAGAGTGGGCAACACCATATATTCAGTTTCTTTGCCTTCAAAGAAAATAGACTGCCTCTGTTTGTTAAGGTAATGTTGATAGCTCCTTTTTGGATATTTCAAGTTATCACTTCACCATATTTTTTTGTGAGTTAAAAAAAACCCAAACTAGTTAATTTATATAAATTCCCAACTGCAACCTAATTTTATCCCTGTACTATTCCATTTAAAAAACTCTTTTATGAGTAGGAAAAGCTGTAAAATAAAAGCCAAAGTAAAAACCGTCCGTTTGTCCAAAATTAAATAATGCTTTTAAATAATGACTGTGGTCAGAAGGGCTGCTGTCACTGAGCCCCAGCACCACCTCTTCTGAGAGGGAAATTAGAGAGCACTGGAAACCTCTTCCCACAAACTTTTCCTTCTACCTGGACATTCTGACTACAATGGAGGAAACTATTACCGTTATACAAATAACAGTCTTAGAGAAACGATTTATGAATGGAAACTTCCAGTAAGTGGAAAAAATCAACCCGCTTCGTCATTGTGTTGTATTTGTGTGCTGCTAGACAAATTTTAAACTTTCTCCCTCCTTTCCAGCAATATTTTGTAAGCTTGTCTTAATTTACAGCTTTATCTATGCTGCTGCTTTCCTTTGGCTTTGCTTATTTCCCCCCCTGCTGAATTTTCCACCGTATATTGAATACACAAATACATCCATAGGTAAATTTACAAACAGCAGGGGGAAAAAGTGAAAACACGCTGGCTTTGCCTACATGGACATTTTCTCCCCCTCCTGCTGGACAGTTTTGAGAGGCACAAGTAGCTCATACAGCAAATCAGCAGATTAAATGTGTGTATTTTTGCTGTGCCAGGTCCGAGATAGCACTCAAGAGCCCTGTGGACGATTATCATTCATGAAGGAGCCAAAATCTACCAGAGGCCTCGTTCATCAAGCCATATGTAATTTAAACATCACTTTACCCATTTACACAAAGGTACTGTGAAATTATACCCAGCCGTAGGCATCAGCATTATCACACAAACAAGAAATGAGGGGGAGGGCAAAATGGGGTTATAGCTTTGTGGGCAGGGATTTGAGAGAGGAAAAAATTCCACCCAAGGGCTTTCGGTGCCTTGGGTTTGGTACTCCTAATGCCAGTGTTTGAAGGCATCATCAGGTATTTCCTGCGGGCTCACAAGAGACGAGTGGGAGTGCTCGCAGATATGAAACACTTGTTTCCTTAGAAAGTGTCAGTTTATGTTGATTCTCTGAAAACATAGGGGTTTTTTTCTCTCCTGGTCAGATTAGAAGCTGCATGCCTTTTAGGGATGTATTTGCCCAAAATGGTCAGCATTTTTAGAATATAATAAATGTTTATTATAGCATTTCAGTGTAATTTTAAAACAGAGCATCTCAACACATTTTAACTTCAAATGGTAATAGTTCTTGAATATTTTAAGTGTTTATATATGCTAATTTATGGGTGAAAAAGCATGAATATGTTTAAAGTTTTGGTACAAATAAGGATCACTAGATGTCTAACTTTTCCGTTTGTATTTTGCTTGGTTCTGTAGCCTTTTGTGTTTAAATTGACAGGTTAGTTTTGCTGGTTTTTGACATAAGAAATCAACTGCAGAAACATGCTGCATTTTCTTCTTTTCTGTTAAATGTTGTCAGAAGTTACTTTTTCCTACTCTCTTCTAAAAAAAAATTGCCTTTTGCCTGCTCTGTTTCCCCCTTCTCTTTTTGCATGGCACTTTGGGACCAAAAGGAATCAGATTCAGATCCAGAACCAGAAGAGGTAATGTTGCTAATTCAGCATGTTCTTGCCTACACACGCTGCTCAAACGCAACTAACAGACCCAACTCAGAAGATTGATCCTTGGCTCAGTGCTACAAACACAGGGAAGAGGGCCTTGCACAGACTCACTTCGGGAATAGACAGAGTTGAATTTCCCCCATGTTAAAATTACTAATCTTCTCCATTTATAACATCCAATAGACTGGATGTTACAGATTTCTGAGCTGGATGACCGACATCCAGTCCAGAATCAGCGTTAACCCAGAAGTCACAAGTAAAAGGGTTAGAATTTTCATCTCTAGCGTAAACCAAATTGCATCAGCTCCCCGCTGAGGTCCCAGCCCTGCTCTGGCACTTAGAGATGTTGCTTAAGCTCTGACCCCTACGTGAATAAGTAACGTTAGAAAAGCATCCCCACATTTTGATGATGTTCAGCTGTTGGAAACACTGTGAGAATAGCCCGCTCCCCAAAGAGGATGGACATCTTCTCCATGCACTGCACAACAGATTCAGCAGTTCTGTGGCATGAGTTGCAGTTTCCTATTATCATTACAAAAATATTTACCACTCCTATGGTACATATGGCTTCTATTTTTGTATAGGAAACTAAAACACAGGCAAGCTCATTGATGACTATAAGCATTTTCAACTATTTTTTATTGACTTCATTAATTTTTATGTTAATAATATTAATTAGTATGCCGACAAAAATCTGGACTGATCTGGGAGAACTGAAAGTGAGGGAAGCTGGAACATCCTTGGGATACAGGGTTACCATGTAGGGCAATCTGTGCATCAGAGGAATTCAGGCTATTATGGATCTGTTACACACACTGCTGAGTGTGAGATTTAATTATGTGAGCCTAAAGGATTGCCAGGCATGTACAAACATGCATGTGTGGCCAGGGATTTCCTTCACTGTCAGCTCATGGAAAGGCAAGGATTTCCTAACATCTTGACTGAGACAGTATATTGCATTTATCTTTATAAAGAATAGTTTGAACTATTTTAACCTTTCCAGCATTCACTAAAACCTTGGGGGCTTTACCATGCACAGTATCAGCAGTACTGCACAGCTGATTTGCATTCTTCACAGTTGTCCTACCCCTACCACATGTTTGTATAGGAAATTAAAGGTTTAATGCTACTTCTAACTTTGCATATTTTTCCGTAGCCAAACATAAACAACATGTGCTGGCATGGACAAATGCTAGCAGAACTGAAATAAACTGACATTACATTACAAGGCAACCTCAGAAATTTGCTTCTTGAATTTTCATGGTCTGACACTGTGTTTTGTTTGATTCTTTCTTGGCAAGTATGGTGTTTTCTTTTGAAAAAGACTAAAATTGTATGGCTTTTTTGATCTGTACCCAAATAACTGAAAAGTCAAAAAGGTGGCCTGTGAGGGCCATCACAGCTTCCATTTAAAGGAATCAATAGCTATTAGTGGCATCCAGCCCCAGGTCATGCCTTGGGTAGTTCTGCCATCATTTGTGCACCTGCATTTCATCATCACTGAGCACAGAGGCAAAAGTGCAATCCATGTTCTCAGAATGAATGTGTCCAAGGAAACACAAGGCATAAAACTTCCTGGTTGCCTTTCAGATGGACCATATGCCATCACATAACCATATTGGAGTATTTTGCTTTAGACAGGAAGAAATAAATTAAGAGCAATGCAACAAAATACTCAGTAATGCAAAAGTTTAGGTCCTCCACACTTGCTAAGAGTGTTTAAAGAAAATACACTGCAACATTTTGGATCTACTCTTGACCATAACTATAACAAAGTAACAGTTTTTCTGGCATTAGACACCTTCAATAAATTAAGCCATGCTTCTGCTGTTATTTGAAATGCATTCTTGGTTCCATTTAAAGTCCCTGTGTCTCCATACAACTAGCGCTTCACTTGTGGCTCTGTATACCAATTAGATTTGAACTTTTAAATCTCCTGCTTTTTTCTCTTCCAGGTTGATATGACTTCAGAAAAAAGTAAGATTTTCTTTTTTTTCTTGAAAATGTTATAATGCAGTTTGTATGAGAGATGGTTAAGAGTAAAGATAAGCATGAAAGAGAGCTAAGTTTTAACTGCTATTGCTAATAACGTCAATACTTACAAATGTAATAGAAAACAATTTAATATCACGGCAGCTATCCAATTAAATACACGTTAACATGTAAATTAACAAATAATACAGTTTAAAACCGTTCATCTAAGCATTTACTTTCCTTTGACATCCCTGGTGATCCCGCTATTGCTATTTTGCTTGTATGAATGCTCACCCCTCCATTTTTTTTGTTTTCTCCATTTGTTGACACCCATTCTTGCTGCGTATTTGAGACAGATGACAGTATCACTTTTAATGAAAACCTGATGAGGACTCCAACTGATTGCCTTAATCTCATGGAATACGACCATGCCAAAAAGTGATACTGTCCAAAGGAATCAGGCTGTTTAACCCTCCCTCCCTTGCCCCACCCTTTACTGTGGTGAAATATGGCTGTAAATCTGGCCTGAAAGCTGGGCACAGCACAAACACCCTCTGAGCACGCACAATCAGGCCGTGACCACGAGAGACCGCGGGCGAGGGGTTCACAAACGTCTCCTTTACAGGAGAGGCAAATCAAATCTCTGCACACACTGAAGTGTCCCTCATGAGAGCTGCTTCCAAATGCAGCCGTTTCCTGTTCAGGAAAAAAATGACATCTGTCTTGTTCCCAGTTTGGAGTGCAATGTCTCGCCTTGTTTGCAGTTAAAGTGCAATGTCTTGCATTGTCCTCCTGCTGCTTCCTCACTGCCGAATCCCCCAGGGCCCCAGAGAACCCCAGTGAGTGTTCCTGCTCCTGCCATGCACTGTCTGGATAGCACTTCCAATTTATTTCCCACTGGAGTTGCTTTGCTTCAGGCTGATTAACTCGGTTATTGGCCAGTGAAAGAGTCATACATTTGATGTTTATGAAAGTACATACTACAAATTTACAAAATTACTGGCTGGCATTTCAGTGTGCACCAGACAGTTCATTGTAAAGCGGCAGCCCCAAAAGACCACATTTTCAGCACCAAAATACGCTGCAGCAATCTGGCTCTAATTAATGTACAGCACAAATATTTAGCATTTGTTACATCCAGGAGAACAGTGTAGCAAAATGGATCTTTTTTACAGATAAAGAAAGCTAATTAGGGGTTGCTTAGGTTCTCCTTATTTGCATTCGTGCTTTGACTTTCACTGGGGTGCTGAAATGTGCAGTTCCATGTGACGTGCTACCTTTAAAGGGAAAAGGTCCATTAGTAATTCCTAAGCATTGTGTTCTGTTTGTAACTTGCTTCAGTTCTCCACTGTTTTGTTCTGTTCAATATCCATTTTCTGCTAGTCCTTGCTGAAATGAAATATTACCAGCAGGCAGTTATGGCATGATGGGAATTAGCTGCAGCCACATTCCTGTATATTGATTGCCAGATCAGACAATATTTCACCACAGTATGTTTTACAGTATTTTCATGTACCTTTAATTTATATGATTAATTTTTAGAGCTCTTGTTTTTAACCGAAGCTACATACCCAGCGGCATTTGCAACACCTTTGCTTTGCATGGAAATAACTTGCCTTACATGAATTGTACGTATGCGTCTAGTGTGACTGTCTGTGACTTTGGGTTGCCATACATTACATTTTTTAAAACTCTGAAATCACTTCTAAGTTGATTCACAGTTTTTTCTTATCATCTCTCCTTTTCTTCTCTGTCTTCTCTTTCCTCAGTCAGTTCATTAGTTGTCAATGAGGATGTTCCAAGGAAAGGACCATGCCTCTTAAAACAAAAGCCTGTTTGTTTCATTGTGTAGGTGTGAAATCCCCTTAGATGAAATGCCGGTTTGCAGCTGATTCAGATCTCAACGTATTTGATCATATTTTAGATTACTGCAGAATTACTTTTCACTTTTTATTTTGGTCATTAAGAAAAACAAAACTGTTAACCCAATGTTATTCTGACAGTTTGCTAACACTGGCTTTCTCTTAGAGGAAATCGACTTTCAATCAGTTCTAATGCTTTCCCCCTTTTTTCTTGTTTTTCTTTTTATTTGAACATTGATCTGTAACATCTGAACAATCTTGAGATGCCTCTCTTTGTGTAACTTCACTGTGTTTCTTCTGGTTTTGATTTGAAATTTTGTTGTTGCTGTTTTGGGTTTTTTTTTTAGTGGTGTCCTGATTTGGTTTGTTCCAGCTTTGATACTGTATGTGTGGTTGTGCTCTAGCGATAAAGTGAAGCAAGTTATTTCCTGCCATTTTCCTTTTCAGTTGGTTCCCCCTCCCCACCCCCGTTAGCTTTGCTTTGCTCTTGTACCCTCAGATCTTGTGGATCCACCATTCCCAGCCCATTTTGTTGACCTTCCTACCACTACAGCCAAAAGACTGTCATTTTCAGTCCTGATTACATTTTCCAATCTCTATTTTTGATTTCCATTTTACTTTCAATGTTTTTCATTCGCATCAAAGATGACGAGACAGAATCTACAGAAACATCTGTCCTGAAAAGCCATCTGGTTAATGAAGTCCCTGTACTAGCCAGTCCAGACCTGTTGTCTGAAGTTTCTGAGATGAAACAAGATCTGATCAAAATGACTGCCATCCTGACAACTGACCCGTCTGATAAATCAGGCTCCATTAAAGTGAAAGATCTTGAAAAGCCCGCTGAAGAAGAGCCAGGAGAACCTTTTGAAATAGTTGAAAGAGTGAAAGAGGACTTAGAAAAAGTAAATGAAATTCTGAGAGGTGGATCCTATACCAGAGAAGAACATGTTTTGCAGAAGTCCCTTTCCAAACAAGAACCCTTAGAAGAAGAATGGATCATTGTCAGCGATGAAGAAATTGAAGAGGCCAGAAGGAATGCTCCATCAGAAGTCACGGAGCCGAGCCGCGTAGAAGTCAGGGCAGACAAAGGGACAACAAAAAAGGGGGAGCCAGACATAACAGGAATGGTGGATTACCTTGCAGAGGATTTAAAAACACACGTTTCTCTTCATGAGGTACAGCCACAGGCCTTACAAGAGGAGGTAGTAGAAGAGAAATTCGAAGCTGTAGTAGTAAGCAGGGATTCTGAAAAAAAAGGAAAAGACTCTCCAAAAACTGGGAAACCAAGCTCGCAGGAGCAACAGAAGGCAGCCTCAGAAGTTAAAAAGCCCCTTAGGGCAAAATTAAGAGAAAAGCCAAAGCCAAAGGAAGGCAAGGTGCACAGCAGTGGAGAGAAACTGAGACTGCCTAAGCTCACTGCAGACGAGGCACCGGCTGGGGAGCCTGGCCTCAAGGTGACAGCTGCTCCGGAGCCTAAAGCTGTGTCCCCTGTTATTGAGGAAACTCCCATTGGCTCAATAAAAGATAAAGTGAAAGCTCTTCAGAAACGAGTGGAAGATGAGCAAAAAGTACGGTCAAAACTGCCTGTCAGAGTTCAGGCAAAAGAAGGCCCTGCTGAAAAGGCGCCTAAAAAACCAGCGCAAGTCAAAAAACCAGTAGCACACAAAGCCCAGCCGCCTGTCTCACCTTCTTCTAAGACAGAGAGACTCGAAGAGACCATGTCCGTTCGGGAACTGATGAAAGCCTTCCAGTCAGGGCAAGACCCGTCCAAGAATATTTCCGGACTGTTTGAGCACAAATCTGTCAAACAGAAGCAACAGGCCCCCGAGAAGGAAACATCCCGCAGGAAAACAATTCCTTCGCAGAGTGAAACAAGGCGAGTGTCGAACCTCAAGACAGACAAACAGAAGGACAAACCAAGCACGGTGTCAAAAGCAGAGAAAGAGCCACAATCAAAGAAAGGAAAAACACAAACTTCTACCATCGAAACTGCCAAGAAAGCTGGTGGCAAAGACCAAGTAAAAGAGCAGAGCAGCAAAAAGCCAACCGAACCTCTCCCTCCGGTAATAGTTGCTGAAAGTGCCAAAGAAACAGCGGCTGGGAAGGGCAGGACTTCTGACGATCAAGGAGATCCTGACTTCCAGATCAGCCCTGATAGGAAAACCTCAACAGACTTTTCTGACGTCATTAAAGAAGAACTGGAGGATAATGACAAATACCAACAGTTCCGACACCTCTCAGTGACAGAGGAGGGAGAGCTTAACTTGGAGCAAGTACTGACCAGTCCTTTCGGTGCTGCTTTTCCCACAGAGTATGGGAAAGATGGATTCCTTCCTGCTCTTTCTCTGCAAAGTGCTGCTCTTGATGGCAGCTCAGAGAGCCTAAAACATGAAGGTGTGGCTGACTCTCCAGGCAGCCTACTTGATGGAACCCCTCAGATCAGCTCGGAGGAAAGTTACAAGCATGAGGGTCTGGCAGAGACTCCTGAAACGAGCCCAGAAAGCCTTTCATTCTCACCAAAGAAAACTGATGGGCAAATTGAAGACACTAAAGGAGCGGCTCGAGTACACACAACAGCAGAAACACGTTCTCCGAAGGAACTCTCCTCAAAGGAAGATGAAAAAGGTATTACTGAGAGGCAGCTAGATGCTGTTACTGAGACTAGTGAGTCTCATTCTGACCATGTATCAGAAGAGCGTGTACCTCCAGCCTCTGAAGAAGAGGCTGATAAACTTAAAGGAAGTAGCTCAGCTTCCATTATGAAAGATATTAGCAGGGATAAAGAATCCAGAACCACTGCACATTTCACTAAGTCTTCTGAAACACATGACACTGCTTTAGAGAAAGAAAAAGATGTAGCCTGTGAACGCCGTCTTACAGTTAGAAGTCCCCAGAAATTGGAACTTTCACTTGCTAGCCATGATAGTGAAGGCTTTAGCCCAGTTGCAGATGACTCTTTGACTATAAGTCATAAAGACTCCCTGGAAGCAAGCCCAGTGCTAGAAGATAACTCATCACACAAAACGCCTGACTCTTTGGAGCCCAGTCCTATGAAGGAGTCCCCCTGCCGCGATTCACTGGAAAGCAGCCCCGTAGAACCAACAGTGAAGGCTTGTATTTTGGGGCAGGGTCCTCTTCAGTCTGTTCTTAGCAAAGCAGAAGCCTGCCCAGAGCTGGCATCGGTGCGTTCCAGGATTCTCCGTGACCCTGAGGGAAGTGCCGATGATGACAGTCTAGAGCAAACATCCCTCATGGAAAGTTCGGGGAAAAGCCCCGTTTCACCCGAAACTCCTAGTTCGGAAGAAATTAGCTATGAGATCACACCTAAAATGGCAGACATACCAAAGTCAGCCACCATCCCTGAAGTCAACGAAGAACCGGAGGATGATTCGGAAAGTGAACCAAAGAAAAGATTCACCCCTGAAGAGGAGATGTTTAAAATGGTGACCAAAATCAAAATGTTTGATGAATTGGAACAAGAAGCAAAACAGAAGAGAGATTATAAAAAGAGTCGTAAGCAAGACGAATCTTCTGTGATTGCCAATTCAGAAGCTTCACATGAGGCTGAAGCACCAGAGCCAACGGCTGTAGGAGAAAAAGACATACCCACAGTGGTGACACCTGCAGCTGAATCTAGAAAAAGTTCTTCCTCTTCCGAAAGTGAGCCGGAATTGACTCGGCTCAAAAAAGAAGCCGACTCAGGCCTCTTAATGGAGCCTGTGATCCGAGTGCAGCCACCCTCACCTTTACCATCCAGTATTGACTCCAGCTCTAGCCCCGACGAAGCAGGTTTCCAACCCATTGATTCTCAGCCATGCTCTGTCAGGATAGGTGAGGTTAAAGCACAAAGCAAAGGTGACAAAGAGGAGCCGCGTACCCTTGGGTGCAGCTGTCAGCCTTCCACGGGCACTTGTCATTCTGATGGTTGTGCGTCAGCAGAAAGCGCTGAATCAAAATGTTGTGACAGTACAGGTGACTGTGAGACAGTCGGTCCCGATGCCCCGGTCACACAATCTGGGTGTACTCCCTGTCACTCCGTTGGTGACAGTTCTCAAAGAGAGGTTCACACTGAGTCTTCACTAACCATTGAGCAGTGCGATGCTACTGACAAAGATGTCAAACCCACGGCACCGTTACCACGCAGAGATCTCACTTCTACAGGAGATGTGTCAGAGAAGGCAGATGGTCTTTCTTGTGGACACAGTACCACCGAGTACTCTGTTCCATGCGATGGCAAACTGGCCAAAGGTGACACCACTGACCATTCTGCTTCGGCAAGAGATTCGGGAGAAGGAGATACAGGTTGTGAGCCATGTCACAGGGCTGGTCATGCCGAGGAGCCCTTACCAGAGTATTCGTCCCTAACCACTGACACAGTGGAACTTGAGAGCTGTGCAGCAGACGCAGCTGATGGTAGTGCTCCGTATATAGTGAGCCCTTATGAAAATGTGTCTTCTGGACATTTCTTTATTGACTCTGAAAGTGAGGTAGGATCTGGTAGAAGCCTGCTACCTAGGGAAACCTATTCCATTGTACAAGGGAAAGATCAGACTGGGGAAGCTTTACTTAGCACAGACACGGGCAGTGAATATTGCTCTTCAGAGGAGGTGTACGTGGAAATAGAGCCCAAACCAGAGGATGAATTTCAGACCATGTCACAAGGGTCTCCGGCCTCAGATTCAACAAAATTATCTGAATCTGCCCTTGAGGATATAAGAGATGAAACAGAGAAATTGATGGGTCAGGTTGTCATCACTAGAACCGATGTGGATTCTGACATGTGGAGTGAAATACGTGAAGACGATGAAGCTTTTGAAGCTCGGGTGAAAGAAGAGGAACAAAAGATATTTGGGTTGATGGTAGACAGGCGATCCCAAGGCACAACCCCTGACACGACACCGGCTAGGACACCCACCGAAGAAGGGACACCACTCAGTGAACAAAATCCTTTTCTTTTTCAGGAAGGCAAGTTGTTTGAGATGACTAGAAGTGGAGCCATTGACATGACCAAAAGGAACTACCCAGATGAAAGCTTTCACTTCTTCCAGGTGGGGCAAGAGCCTCAGGAAGAAGTTTCTTTATGTGAAGAAGTGAAAGAAGCAGCAGAGGTGGAATCTTCAAAGCTGAAGGGCTCACCAGACCCATTTGCACCTTCAGAGTCAGAGGAGTCAGATACACAAGAACAAGATGCGTTGAAATATTCACCCCCATCACCCGAGTCTAGTGATAGATCTGAAGAAATGATGGGTGAAGGTGCCAGCACAGGCACTGCAAAAGCAGATCTTAAATCCAGAATTCCAATTAAAATGGGTATTTCAGCTTCTTCAAAATCACCAAAGAAAGAAACTGCTGCCTCTGAAGTTGAGCCCCTATCCAGAACGGAGACCGACACGGTCGATAGCAGTCAGGTGCCTTGCCCCATCTCTCCCGAGCAGTGTGCGGTAGAAGATGAATTAGGTTTTTCCAAAGTCACTCAATCAGTTAGTTCTGAACAGGGTGAGGAGTCCCCAGACTCTTCCCCGGAGGAACAGAGATCTGTGATTGAAATCCCCACTGCTCTAATGGAGAGCGTGCCTTCTTCTGAAAGCAAATCCAAAATCCCTGTAAGAACAGCTGCTGCTGCATCGCAGTCCTCGCAACAACTGGAAAACGAGAGCCTTTCCCCGGATGACTTCCTCGACAGTTCACAATGTGAAGGAAAAGATGGCCAAGCAAAACCAAAGTCTAAAATTCCCGTGAAATCCGCTTTCCAAAAAGCCGAGCCACAACACTTGCACGTGGACACATCCGTCCACAAGCCAGAGTCACCCAAAGCGCTCGACATGACAAGCGTGGTCCCTGCAAAACCAGACAGCCGGAGTAAATCGGAATCTGACGCCAGTAGTCCTGTAGACCCAAAGACCAAACGTTCCATCAAAGCTAGGAGTTATGCTGAGGCAGAGGCAGAGGCCAGGGAGAGGGAGAGCGAGGTGAAGTTTGAGCTAGACTCAGAGGAGGCAACAACAGCAAGAGCGAAGGTATTTTCTTCACGGTTGCCAGTTAAAAGCAGAAGCGCTACAGGCTCCCGTGGTGCTTTTAGTCCCACAAAAGAAAGTAAGGACCATTTTTTTGATCTTTACAAAAACTCCATAGAGTTTTTTGAAGAAATTAGTGACGAAGCTTCTAAATTAGTGGAAAGACTCACACAGTCAGAGAGAGAACAAGAATTAGTTTCAGATGATGAAAGCAGTAGTGCCCTAGAAGTTTCAGTTATTGAAAATATACCATCCAGTGAGACTCAGCAGTCAGTTCCTGAAGACATCTTTGACATCAGACCCATTTGGGATGAGTCTGTAGAGACTCAGATTGAACGTATCCCTGACGAAAATGTCCATGACCGTGCTGAAGGTATTTGCCAACGACTGGGATTCCCTGTGCGACGCATGTCATGAATTAAACTCTTTTGTTTTTTGTTTTCTTTGGTGTGTGTGTGTGCGCGTGTGTGTTTGTGTACAGGTGTAACGCGTGTGGCATTTTCTTTTCAGCTTTTGGTGGTTAGTTGTGCTTTTTTTGCCTTTGTGAGCTGTGTTTGGGGTTTTTTGTTTTGTGTCTGTGTTCTTGTCTGTGAAACGATCTCAAGATTGCAAACCATAAATGCTTATGGGAAGTGTTACCTTAATGAGCAAAAACACTTCTAAAAATATGTATGGTTTTATCATTAAACTGATTGCTTAGGTCATGCACGTTTTAGCTTTTGACTTTCCTTGGCCCTATTACTAACTATTAACTTCTACTAATAATGAAATGTTTGGGCATCGATTGAAAGCGAGACAGGCAAATTTATAGACTTTTGAGTTGGTACACAAAGAGATCTGCAGGAGTTTTAAAGAATGAAGCTTTTTATGTTCCTTTTTTTTTTGACAGTCTGTGTCTGAAGAAAACCCTGAGTCACCGGTAACTTTAGTACATGTTTTCTGGTGCTTAGTTTTCCTTTCACCTACTCGTGTGCTAGTACTGGGTAGCCCTAATGGAAATCAGGAACTGAAATGACACGTGCATGTCATGAACCCTAAGCAATTTCCTGATTCAGAGGTGTCACAATCCCCGTGTGCATTCAGGGAAAATCAAAACTCTAATTCTGCCATCCTCAAATTAGCTCTGAGGATGGGAGGAGCTGTCAGTCTCACCATTAGTGAAAGGAATGAGGACTGACGAATGAGCATCTGATTTTTCCTTGCCTTCGTTGTAAGTATTTCGTCTCACTCCCTTGTCCAAAGGGTCAAAGACACTGACATTAACAGGATCTCAAATACAGACCATAATCTGAAGTGCTGTGTGGACTGTTTGAACAAAACTTGCCCTACGACAGAAAGAACATGATCACAAGCACCGGTCCCCGATGAGTTCTTCAACTCTGGTATTTACTGAGGAGGCATGGAAAACTATGGCTCTTGACTTAGTCAAAGTCTTCAACTGAACATTAGAATGAAGTTTTAGAGTAAAATGCTTGGCCAAAATAGACGTAGTAGGTGCTTCAGTCCTAGATTACATTTTCACATGAAAGCCTGATTTTCAAATGGAAAAACTAGATGTTCCTGCGCTTTTTGAAAAACCAAGCTTTTTGATTTTATTTTTGAACCCAGGGTTTTACAGGCCTCACTTGAGTTATGCAGCCTGTCCACATTTAGACACAGCAGTTAGGAAAAACCAGCACTTTCCCTTCTTCGGCTCTCTCTCCTATGGAAATTGTTTTTAACTTGTAAAAGGCAACTTGTAGCTCTCTTTGACCTTTAGATCAACAGGATGATCAGGAAAAGACAGAGGAGAGACTGGCCCACATCGCGGATCATCTTGGATTCAGCTGGACAGGTAAAACGCACATATCTGCTCCAGAGAGAAAGGAGGGGAATGGTCCACACTCCTTGCATGTTTATTTTGGATGATTTTCTGATTATCTAAAGATGTTTTATCAAAATATTTCAAAAGCTTATTGTCTTTGGGATCCTAAGAGTTCTAAATGGGATCGCAAGGAACCTAAACAATCACTTAAATATTGTGGATTTAATAGACCTGAGACAGCAAACGGTAGTGGAGACAAGTGACAGTAACATGGAACGAGATGCATATGTCACTGACAGTCAGCTTAAAGCCTCTTCAAAAGAGAAAGACCTGTGCAGAAATCTTCATGCTGTGTCAAACTATGTGGTCTGACACAAAAAATGCTGCAAAAAAACCATGCCGGGTCTACACTTTTTTATGTCTCTTGCTAGACCAGTATCACACTCCTGAAAATAAGCCAGGCTCCAGGAGTTAAAGAAGAGCTGCATGCCAGGGGAAACATTTTAACTCCTCGATAATTAGGATTATGCTCTTTACTGTTGTTATGTTACATTTTCCTTTCCTGTCCTCTGCTTCAATCCATAGAGTAACTGGGACCCACTCATCCCAACATAGATTATCTTGAAATCAGTAGGACTTGGATTGTGCAAAGTAACAGATTGGGAATATGCTGAAAATTTAATAGAATTGAATAGACAGCCATGAAAACCAAACTAGAAAAAATGGATTCTCATCAAATTGATGTTTTACAGCATTTTAGGGAGGGCAGGGTAATAGACCTGCATAAATATTCCTGTCTTTTATTGTGGCAAAGATTGCTTTTAGTAAAAGATGACTTTGCTGGATGTTAATTTGGTGGGTGAGATAGTGGTTGGTTTTGCTTCAAACTCATTGGACTTTGTAGGATTTGAGTCTAATGTGTAGTTACTCTCTATTTGTCGAAGTTTGCAGCAGCACAGGTTTACAAACCAGCCCAGAAATAAGGTTATTTGGGGTTGGGTTCCCTCTGCCTTGTTAAAACATGACACCCTCCAAAATCAAGTCCACACATAATGGCAATGGAACCTGAATCCTCCTTTATGAAAGAAGTGGGATAACAGTAGGAATCTCACAAATTCTCTGTGGCTTTAGCTTATTTGATGAACCCGTTTCAGCAGTTGCATCTTAGTCTGGTGATGGCAGAAACCTGCCCCTGGTCCTGGATACAAGAAAGATGTTACAGACTATAAAGTCATTTCTCTCATCTGGACTGCAGTCTGAGCCTGTGCTATAACGGAAGGACATCACTTATTCTTAGTTTCATGGGTTTTCTCAGGGTCAAACTGTAATTCACAGACTTTTACTTTTCTTTGAATTAAATTAGACCAGGGGAGTAGGAGTAGACCACTTTACAGAGATGGATTTCTTTTTCAGAGCTAGCAAGAGAGCTGGACTTCACAGAGGAGCAAATTCACCAGATCCGAATTGAAAACCCCAATTCACTTCAAGACCAGAGCCACGCACTCCTCAAATACTGGCTCGAAAGGGATGGGAAACATGCAACAGGTTTGCCTCCAGTTATTGTGTGTAACTGTCTCCAGTCTGCTAGTTGAAGTGACAGGTGTGTGTTGTATCACAAAGAAAATTTGGGGAAATTTCAGGCTACAGAAAGGATGACCATGGATTGTACTCAGTGTTATTTCTTCTCTTGACTGTATAACATAGCAGCTGAACAATTTTGTTAAAAGCAAAAAAGCAGAGTGCTAATTTTTATAGGCAGCCATTCAGTTCTTTTTAGATTTTACATAGCACAGCTTGTAAATGTATGTGTAACTTATATATGGTCTTGGTCAGTATCCTATATATGCCCTTCCTATGGAAAAGAGGAGGGAGAGAGTGTGGGCGTGTGATTTTTAACTCAGCTGCACGGTGTCGTTCCAATGCCACAGATACAAATCTGACCCAATGCCTCACGAAAATCAACCGCATGGACATCGTTCACCTGATGGAGACCAGCGGCATAGACCCCGTGCAGGGCCACGGCACGCACACGGACACGGAGCAGTCCGTGGCACTGGACCACAGTGAAGGTAAATGGCTCCTGACCCAAACTGCCCAGGGTACCTCGCTAGGCATCCCCCTGCTCTGAGTGCTTGCCCAGGGTCATCTGTGAGCTCTCTGGAGCGCTAGAATCCCATCTTGAAAGCAGAGGCAGTGTGGATGAACACAGGCACGGCATCACACGGGTCACATTTCACCAGGTAGAAGATCTGTGCTTTAGCTGATTCTTCAAAAACAAATAATGTGGCCAGCAATGTTTGCCCAGTTTACCTTGGGTTTGGTTTTTTTTGCTTATACAAGTGCTTTCATGAAAGTTCAGAAGGTTGTATTAGAATTTGACCAAGGTCTGTCAAAGGAGAGCTACTCCATGCTTTGACAAAAAACCCTTTGGATTTGAGGATCCAGAACACTGTAATTCTGTTAGGATGCTATGGCGTTTCTTAAGTTTGAAAGTTCAGTGGATTAGATCCAGTGGTTGCAAACTGAAGGAACACCTCCAGATTATTTGACATAAAATTCTCTTTTCCAGAAAGGATACTTTTGTGTGCCTAACTCAAAATTGAAGCATATTAGACAGCTCCAAAGGTCCCATCTGGAAGAGAATGTAGGAATACAAGGCTGTTTGTTACAATTAGCATTCTCATATCACAGCCAAGTAGTTTTACAATGGTAACCTCTCTGTCCAGCTCAAATTCAGCACAAGCTTTTCTGTTTCCCCCCAAGTTATTCTCCAGAGTTCATTAGGCTTCTGGTGAATATGGCACATAAATGAGCTACTTCTTGCACCTAGTCTTCTATGAAGCATTTTTGTCTATTTTTGTACAGTTAATTTTTTCCAGAAGCAGATAAATAACAAATATGGGGGGACAAGACACTAAAATCTATCCTAATCTGCTGGGAAAAAAAATCTGTTGTGAATCTTCTTCTATACTTTGAAGGTTTCAAGCCTAATTGCTTGAGGTAAATTTCTGGATAAATGTTATTTTGCCTGTTACTGTCCAAATGTGGCCATAGTAGTGGCAATCCAGCATTCCTTTGACTACTCCGAGAGGTCAGGGCCCCTCCCACTCAAGGTGTTCAAGAATTTCGGGTAACGTGTCGTGCCCAGGGATTTTAAATGCATACAGAGCACAGGAGGGACTTCTTGCATTCTGGTAAGACTTGTAACACCGTTTCTTCTCTCTCTGTCTGCAAGGGTTCTCTGCCCTGCAGGAAGAAGTGTACAGCTCGAGGCACAAGCAAGAACAGCAGAGAACATCTAAGGACAGCGAGCCGACCGAACACCCGCCTCTGGTCTCCGAGGAAGACGTGTCTGTCAGTTATTCCCCCTTCCAGGACAGTACTCCCAGGAGCGAGGCAGAAGTGTCCATGGCTGAGCTTCTGAGGCAAGCACACAAGGAACAAGCAGAAGCTGAATTCTCAGGGAAATCCCAAGACGTGCCAGGGAAACCGTCTGCTTCACAACAGGAATATTTGTAAGTGTCAAAAGACCAGGATGAAACCATAGGGGACAGATTTTCTTTTCTCTGTGTAATAAGAGGATTTTGCAGTGTCCTTTGAAACTTATGAACACGCTAGAATTTTCCTCCAATCATGGTTTTCAGTTTTTAATCCATGTGGAGGAAGCCTTAAGAGGGAAAGTCAGTTTGTCACTGTGAGCACAAAGCCATAATTGTGTCTGGTACGTAGGAAAGAAAAGAGGGTTAATAGAGACGTGAAGGGGGGTTTATGTATATTTTTCATGTTTTGGATGACAAGTGATGACATCTTAATGAAAATAATCCTAAAGGACCCTTTCTTCAACTTCAGGATGGCTTTTTCCATGGAGGCAAAATTTTTTCAATTTATTCATTACTTGCAAAACTCATAACTATTCTATTAAGAACTAGGGTTTTAAAAGTGCATTTCAGATGGCCAAAGGAACAGAAACAGGGTTTTACCAAGACAAGACACAAGTACTTACAGGAATAACACATGATAGAGTACATGTTTAGAAGATCTGTGCAGCAAAAACTTGAATTCTTAGGTGGGGCTGTCAGTGGGGTTGGTGTCATTTGAAAAGGAATTTGAAATAGATCATGTTTATTTCTCCACAGCTTCCCTGATTATGTGCCCATGCTGAGACCTCCCTGCAGGGTAGATTCAGGTATTAATAAATTAGCATAATATCAAGAATCCCTGTCCAAAGAAGTGATTTTCCTGAAGGTGATTAGCTTTGATGTGGAGATGCAGCTCCCAGCAGTCAAAGGGCAGCTGAGTCCAGCAGATGGCCTCTGGGGGATTCTTTTGCTCAGGATATGCCAGCAGAGTGCGGGAGACAAAAAATACCATCTAAGAAAGCTTCTGTTGCAGTGTTAGGCAAAAATACCAGTGCTCCCTAAGGATGTGAATCGGGAAATGAATGTCTGTGAGGAATAGAGAATACTTGTGAGACAATATTGCCAACACTGCACGAGAGTAGTGACGACAGCGGAATATCACTGCACTGCAGGTCCGGCTTGAACTAGGAGGGAAATTGGGCTAGATTTAAATAGCTTGTAAGGAACATGCTCCAAGAGGAATTATACAACAATATCGAATGGACGTATGCTTGAATTAGATGTATTTCCTTTATCTATGTGTTACACAGTAACATGTTATAATAGGTTTAACTAATTTGGGGCAGTGATTAATCATAGCAGGGTTCAACCAAGAAAGTAACATTACAAACAAAACCTGAACCTCTTCTAAATTTCTGTTTGCTAAAGCTCCAGAATTGTACATGAAAGTTGGTTTCTCCACTTTGCAGCTGCACAGGCTTGTGTTTTAGTTGCCTCACATCCTTCTATAGTGATCCAGGCTCTTCCCCTAAAGAAATAAATAGTAGTCTGTAGAGATGTGAGGGCACAGGTGACAGCAAAGCTCTCGCCAAGTTTTGCAGAATTGCGTGCAAGGTTTGGATATCCATTTGGAGATTTGCTCGGGAAGATGAGTGGGATTCCCAACCAGACTACTCTACAGTTCCTATCAAGAAGTATCAGTTATTTCTAGACTTTGCCAGACAGCAGACAACGTAACAGTATGAAGTCAGTGCCTAATATTCCATTGACGGAAATTGGGAAGCACTGCACGATAGTAACTTGCTTGGGCCTGTAATTCACAGCGTCACGACTCCAGGAACGGAGCAGTCTGTGGGAGCTGGAAAAGCAGCAAGCGGAAAATCAGCGCACTCAAGCACGGCAGAGGGAGAGGCGCAGAGAGCACCCCTGCAGCCTCCGTCCTCTGCGCAGAGAGGGGACTCCCCCATCATCCAAGAGCCTGAGGACCCCCAGCTCCACCGGGAAAGCCTCTCTCCAAGGAGATCTAGTCTCGTGATAGTGGAGTCAACTGAGGAGCAGATGGAGAAGCCTGGAAGGGGCTATGAAGAGGAATCTTTAGAAAAGGTAAATGACAACTTGCCTCAAAGTAATTGACACAAAAATCCGAGTTTTATGTCTCACTCATTCCTTAAGATGAGAATATTTGTAATTAATTTGCACCTGGCACTGAGTTTTTTTTCCTTCCCTCTGTGGTTAGAAGGGTCAGGTGAAGGCTTTTCCCTTGAGGTTTTCAAAGTTGAAGCAAACCCCAGATCCCGAAGTCCAGACTGGTAATTCTGGTTCTGCTCTACCCATCTCTGTCCTTTGGCCTGTGGCAGTTACATCTGTGCCTGAGAGAGACAGAGTGTCAGTAACAGGGGCAGAAACAAACGGTGTACAAGCAAAAGCTGGAACAGATGTAATGCAGGCAAAGTAATAACAGTAAAGCTCATAAAGAAAGCCAAAGCTAGCCCAGAGCAGCAGGAGAAATGGCACGAAAGGTCTGTAAAGTCAGTGAGATGGAAAAGAGGCAGCAGTTGTGCACTGCAGACTACTAAGGATGTACTGGAAGAATGATGTTTATGTAGCATGCGGGCAGTAAAGAGACACGGAGACAGGAGAGGGCGGAGAACATCACAAACAGGGCAGGTCTTGGGTTGTATGAGACAAAAGGACTTTACTGCCGTGTTCAGAGAGGGGAAGACATCAAGCAGCAAGGAAAGAGAGCAACCAGATGGCTTTAGTAGAGAATTAAAATTTCTTGGCAGATAAAGGTTTAAGGATAAACAGCTTGCTTTGCCCATTCTAAGTGGAAGAAAAAGAGAAGGCATCCTTGGGCAGGAAATAGTTTTCTAAGTCTAGTTAGAGCAGAGACGGTGCAGCTCTACTGAAACAGAAATTGTTTCACCATCACGTTAGTTAGAAACAAGGCCTTCTGTCTTTGCTACTATGTGGCCAAAGGTATCACCTGTAGAATAAAGGATTTCAGATCCTGTGGGATCTCAGGAAAAGGTGGAATTTAAAGTGTGTCAGATGATTGAAGGAGTATCTCCAGCACGGCTCAGTACAAGGGCTGCTGGAGGAGGGGCTGCAGTTGAAACAACGTACTGCTTTTTTCCTCCAGTTCTTCTACCAAAGTGAAACTACAACAATGGGTACCACCATTTTCCCCTTTATGTTCTTTATGCTATAGCTATTTCCCACCTCATTCTTTTCAGCTTCTCTTTGCCTTCTGACGCATTTTTAAAAATTTTTAATTCTTCCCTATGCAAGAGAGACAACGTCAACACTTGTTACTAATTTTTCCTGATCTTTCTAGTGCTGAGGCTACTGCTACACTGTCCTCTAGTTACAACTGTTCCGTCCTATCCTACTCTCTGCACACTGTGCTCTGTACTGCCCCCTGTGGAGGATTAAAAGGCTTTCCTATATTTTTCTGTGTAATTAACACAGAAAGCATCTGCCAAGTGTAGGAATTGCAGAGCTGGTGTAAGAAGACAGAAGCTGTAGGTACTGCTAGTACCACATACAGAGCCCTGCTTCCATGCTTCCCCTAGGAGCTAGCAGAGGAGTTAGGTGGGCTGGAGCTCAGCTCAGACGATGACGAGATGGTCACTACCAGGGTCATTCGGCGCCGGGTGATTATTCAGGTACCGAGTGTTGCACGAGCCTGTGCTCCCTTAGGCCCTGAGTTGGTGTTGCACCTCAAGCTAGGATGCTCCCAAATAATGCATCTCCACTGGATAAGCCATTCCAATACCTTAGGATTCCAGTAACACTGCTAACTCAACTCTAAATTGCACTGGATACCTCGGTAGGAGGAGGATGAAGGCTTGTCAGCCCTGTATACAACAAGGTCAACTAACATATCTTTGCCTGTGTGCTGTGGCATCACTTTTCTTTGCATGCCTTTCTAAGGATTTATTTGCAGAACAGGTTTTTTTCCTAACATTGCTGATTTTTTTTCCATTCTGTAACCAATTAACTGATTTTAAAATTGCTTATTTCAAGACCCACATGAAGGCCTTACTTCACACAACCTTGTTCTTTGTTGTACAGGCTGATAGTATGCCTGACATGCCACCAGAAACAGTCACAGAAGAGCAGTACACAGATGAACATGGCCACACAGTGGTAAAGAAGGTATTGTCAGTTGTGCCCCTTGGTACTTTCTTCCTCTCCTGTAAAAGGGAAGGAAAAATCATGTGCAGAAATGCCAAACTTTCTGCTATGAAGGGGTATGATTTGAAGAGTAAAGAGTGGAAGGAATGAGAATTTCTGCTCATGAGAGACACCAAAGTTTGAAGAATTATTTAGATTCTCAAAATCATTCTGTGTTACAGTGTATAACCTAACAGGATGTTATTTTGATTTTAATTTTTTATTGTTTATATTGTTTATATTTTCATTGTTTATTTTGATTTAAAGCCAATGAAAATTCTGCATAGATCCACATTTTTTAGAAGAAAGTTGTTTATTTCCTTTAAAAAGCCCGACCAAAAAACCCACTCTGCCACAGTCTTATCTGGGATCTTTGTTTACTTGTCCTAATGAAAGCAATGGAAGGCTGGGTCTGTACGAGTCAGATAAATCCAGACTCTAGATCTGCAAAATCAGATCAGGCTTAGAAAAGCAAATTCTGCACAGCCCAGAGGTGAAAGGCGAACTTCTGTTCTCCTTTCTTTATCTGACACCTTGGTGCTCAATGGTTTGGTCTAGGATTTGGCTGAGCTGGGCTTGTGGCAAACTCCATCTTTGACAGTCCTCACACCCCCTCAGCTGGATAGGTTGCCTCTGGAACCTGTTTGAATTGCTGTTGAACAGCCAAAGATTCCTGGGTCTTGTTGCACAGGAGCGAGCGTGACTGTTCTTACGGATCGGTCCGTGCCTTGAACCATTCCACGCAAGGCTTCGGGTCATCCACAGGGGGATGCACACCCCTCCTCCTGAGAAATTTCACATCTTGAACCCTGTCATTCTCTTCTTGCTTTGGCCTGCCCGTGCCTCAAGAGCTTAAGCACCAGATGAGTCTCTCGAGTAGGTGTTGAAGAATAAAACACCGAACCATCTACACAGGTTCTTCTATGTAGGAAAATATGCCCTTTGAGTAGAAAATACTAGATAGAAAACAAAGAGGAATATTTTACTGCTAATTCTTTGGGGGCTAAACTCCATTCCTTCAGGTGACTCGGAAGATCATCCGGCGATACGTTGCTCCCGATGGCATGGAAAAAGAGGAAGTGGTAATGCAGGGAACACCTCAAGCCCCTGTCACTGTGGAAGAGGGAGATGGTTATTCCAAAGTGGTGAAGCGGGTTGTGCTGAAGAGTGACAGTGAGCACTCAGAGGTAGGGTGTGCCTTGCCTGCCTGGCACAGAGCAGCAGCACCCCAGCAGGGCTCTTAGTCACTGCAGCTTTAGGAGTAAAGTGACAGGAAAGAAGAGTCAGTCTGTCCTTCCTTCCTTCCTTCTTTTTTCTTTCTTTTTCCCTTTTTTCTTTTTTCCCCTTTTTGCTTTTTTCCCTTTTTTCTTTTTTTCCTTTTTTCTCCTTTTTTCTTTTTTCCTTTTTTCTTTTCTTTTTTCCTTTCTTTTTTCTTTTCCCTTTTTTCTTTTTTCTTGTTTCCTTTTTTCTCCTTTCTTTTTCTTTTCTTTTTTCCTTTCTTATTTCTTTTTTCCTTTCTTTTTCTTTTCCTTTTTTCTTTTCTCTTTTTTCTTTTTTCTTTTTTCCTTTCTTTTTCTTTTCTCTTTCTTTTATTTTTCCTTTTTTTCTTTTTCCCTTTCTTCTTTTCTTTCTTTTTTCCTTTCTTATTTCTTTTTCCTTTTTTGTTTTTCTTTCTTTTTTTATCTTTTTTTTCCCTTTCTCTTTCTTTCTTTTTCTTTTACCCTTTCTTTTTTCTTTATCATTCTTTCTTTCTTTCTTTTTTCTTTTTTTCTTTTTCCCTTTCTTTTTTTCTTTATTCTTTTTTCCCTTTTTTTTTCCTCAGTAAGCTGACCCTAACAGAGCTACACTTTACTATATGGAGCTCATAGATACAAAAGTCATTTTGCCAGTGCACATCACAAAGTGTGGAGTTCACCTCCAGCTTACTTGTGCTTTCTAACCTTGCAGGTGACCCTGTCTGAACCTGCCGTTCTGTCTAGTGCCTCCAAATTCCAGTCCGAACCAGTGGAGGGCCGGAAAGTCAGCAAAGTCATAAAGACCACTGTAGTGCACGGAGAGAGGACAGAGAAACACGTGGGGGATGCCAGCCTGGCTTCTGATCTTCCGTCAGCCAAAGAGGACTTTGAAGAGGTACAAATAGCTTTTCGATATAAGCATTTCAGCAAGTGTCACCACGACCCCAGGGACAGACTCTGTTCTCCTGACAGGTTTTGTTGCTGGTGCACGAGACTCAACTGGTGAGTCCAGAGCTGAGTATAACTCTTGTTATACTCGGCCACGATAGAAAAGATGCGTAAAGAATGTGTAGGGAAAGCTGACATTGCAGAATTAGCTAAGAAGCTTGTTAAGACTAAAGAAAAACATCATGGAGGCTTTGTGTGAAGTTTTTAGAAGTCTTGGGTGTGACTGCAGTTAAAGTGCATTCATGTGTTACTCGTGGAGCTAATTGTAGAAGTGGCTACAGTTAAGCCCCCACCCTGGGTAAATGGATGTGTTCCTCCTCGAAAGGACAAAACAGCTACTAAGCTGATGAACACTTCTCTGGTGTTCTGCTCACTTGAGACATTTTAGTAGGAGAAAAGTGATCTTGGATGAAAATAGTTTTTTATTTTCTACAAGTAACTGATAGCACTTCATTCTGAATCCAGTCTATGGTCCCCTTGAATAGCATGTCTTAGAGATTAAAGTAAATACCTAGAAAGTAGATAAATAGATAAAAACTGTGTGGCAGTAGGTGACGCGTGTGTGCAGTTTGGGTTTCAAGAACTGCCTGGTAGAGGTTTGAAGAGACAGCTTGGAAAGGAGCACTCAGTTCCCAGCTACCACCTCAGTAAATCCAGAAGTCCGGATGGCCAGAAGGAGGAGCCAGGACTGAGACATGCTTTGGTACAATCAGTACTGAAATCAACCTGCCCCATACAAGAAACTGTATCTGATGTGTATACACCGAGGGAGGGAGGGAGGGACACTTTAAGGGATGCAGTTCCGTCTTTTAGGTGCCCATTCTGCATTTTCTCAGCATTGGTCTGTGTGAATACAAAGAACTTAGGTAGGAAGAGTTCCAGGTGTTTGGGGTTGTAATGTGAAGTTTATCTTTGCATTGGAGGCTTTGAGCTATACAGGTCACCACATGACAGTCCAAGTCCCTGCTTTGGTAGAGAAAGAAGTCAAGAAAGAAGATGGATCAGTAATTAAAAGGTTTGGCTTGGCAAGTTTGAAGACGTGTGACTGCCTGTGAATTAACACACTCACACGAGCGGATTGCAGTGAGTGCCTCCAGTGAATGCAAAGTTTTACTTGCAGGGGTACTAAAGCAACTCCTAACCTGGTGGAAGTGATGGCTTAAAGAACCGGGAAATAAAGCAACACTGTCCAGACAATATTGGTGTAGCATGTAATAAAAAGGTTATCTTTATTGAAGGCCTCCGGAAGCAGATATGGAAAAATGCCCACCCCCACATGGGGTGAATACAGTTTTGTAAGTTTAGCAAATTAGCATAACTCTGACGGGATAGGGAGAGAGAATGAATAATGAATGGATGATGGAGAATGAGTGGATGGATGAATTAAAGGAGAATGGATGGATGAAAGGGTAATACTTGAGGGGTTCCAGGGTGTATAGGGCACACTGTCTGCTGGAGCTACGACTCCTTCTTCTTCTTCTTTCTTCTTCTTTCTTCATCTTTCTCCTCCTCCTCTTTCTTCTCCTCCTCCTCCTCCCCTCCTCCTCCTCTTTCCTCTTTCTCTTCCTCCTCCACCTTTCTTCATCTTTCTTTGTCTTTGTTTTTCTTCTTTCTTCATCTGTCTTCATCTTTTTCCTTCTTTGTTCATCTTTCTTCTCCTCCTCCTCCTATTTCTTCTCCTCCTCTTCCTCCTCCTTTCTCCTTCGTCTTTTTGTCTTTCTTCTTTTTCCTTCTTTCATCTTCTTCTTTCTCCTCCTCCTCTCCCTCCCCCTCTCTCCTCCTCCTGTTTCTCCTCCTCACTCCTCTTCTCCTCCTTTATTCCTCCTTTCTCCTGCTTTCTCCTCCTCCTCTTCTCCCCCCCTTTCTTCTTCGCCTCTTTGTCTTTTTCCTTCTTTCTTCATCTTCCTTCTTTCTCCTCCTCCTCTTTCTTCTCCTCCTCCTCCTTTCTTCTTTGTCTTTCTTCATCTTTTTCCTTCTTCCTCCTCTTTCTTCTTTCTCCTCCTCCCATATCTCTCCACACTCCATCATCCATCCTCCACCCACTCTCCATGATCCAGTCATCCATCATCCATCCATACTCGTCATCCACCCACTCTCCATCATCCAGCCATCCACCCAGTCTCGGTCATCCACCCACTCCATCATTCATCCACCCCCACTCCATCATCCAGTCGTCCATGCACTCTCCACCATCCATCATTCATCCATCCATAGTCCCGTCACCCACCCAGTCTCCATCACCCAATCTCCATCACCCTTCCATACTCCAGTCATCCACCCATTCTCCATCATTCATTCATCTGTCATCCAGCCACTCTCCAGCCTCCATCCTCTCTCCATCATCTATTCATTCATCTATTCTCCAACCTCCATCCACTCTCCCTCATTCATTCATATGCCTTGTTCTCTGCTTGTAAAAATAAGAGCCAGGCACAGGGTGATAGAAAGCAGTACCTTTATATAAGGATCCTCAGNCAGTCGTCCATGCACTCTCCACCATCCATCATTCATCCATCCATAGTCCCGTCACCCACCCAGTCTCCATCACCCAATCTCCATCACCCTTCCATACTCCAGTCATCCACCCATTCTCCATCATTCATTCATCTGTCATCCAGCCACTCTCCAGCCTCCATCCTCTCTCCATCATCTATTCATTCATCTATTCTCCAACCTCCATCCACTCTCCCTCATTCATTCATATGCCTTGTTCTCTGCTTGTAAAAATAAGAGCCAGGCACAGGGTGATAGAAAGCAGTACCTTTATATAAGGATCCTCAGGTGGGAAACGAGAGAGATGCACACTCCACATGATGTGTGTACTGTATTTATTGATTTTACAAATTAATATATCAAGTAACCATACCTGATAAAAGCCCTCAGTTAAAAAAGCACGCCCAATGAAGAAATGTCCCCCAGCTCTGGTACCTTCTAAATCCACTGCGCCTTGGATGAAGACTAGGCCCTGTTTATAAACAACATGTCTTGAAGAGCTAGTTTCAACCTTGGTTTCTAAGGAGAACCAAGAGAGCATAGGGGTCCTCAAATTTGTTTTGTCTTTCTGCTTAGGGCAACACTGAAGCTAAGTTATAGTAATAGGCTACAAAAATATGTGTAAAGGACACAGAGAATCAAGATGGCATCCATCCTCCATTCATTCATCACCCATCATGCATTCTCCATTGATTCATTCCTCATTTTCTTTCTTCTGTCTTTTCCCCTGTTCTGTTCACTGAGCTCCCCACACCCAGCGCTATAAGGGCCACCAGCAGGGCGCACTGCAGCACAGACACAGTGTTTGAGTTCTGCTGCGGACGTGCCCCCCAGGGTGTGCGTCACATCAACTGAGGCAGTACTTGATAGGAGTTGGCGCTATTGCATCATACTTACACATTGCCACACCTTCTCTCCAGCATGTGTTACTCTGCCTCGGAAAAGCCTGAAAACCACAATATTCTCACAACTGTGGCCTTTCTAAGTCAGGTCTCTCCTTTTTTTTCGGTTCCAGGGCAATACTAAGTAAAGCCAGCACACAGAAGAGGACCGTGATGAAGGACCGCTATGGAAAACATGTTCACATAGAAGAGCTGGAAGACACCCCAGAAGCGCTCCCCAGGGACGACCTCCAGCATGACCTCCAGCAGCTTCTTCGGCACTTCTGCCAAGAGGACTGGACACAGGAGGCCAAGTGAGAAGCTGCCGCCCCGCATAGCACCAAGCGACCCCTCCCCTACGCAGCTGTCACCGTTCCTGGGTAGCAGAGTCATCACTGATGCCAGTCACTGCCGCTTCTACCTGTGCAGCCGCAGTGAAGTCATTGCTCCCCATCCCAAATTTCATTTTGTGCTGTTATGATTTTTCACCCTGTAAGCTAATTTGTGACCAAAGATAGCATCCTTCAGGCAGGACGATTGATCCGCCACGCTGGCACCCTTGTCAGCGTCACCACTTGTCCCTGTCCCTTCGCTCTGGCGCTCGCTTCCTGACATGGCCCTTGCCAAGCAGACTTCATCTACAGGCCTCTTCCACTGACTGTGTACATGCACCATACAAAGGAGTTGACGTGTAAACTGTAAATAGCAGAGTATTTGAACTCATGAGACCGCAGAACACTCACTGCCCATTGGCACCATGGGCTACGAGGTGTAGTGACCCTGCGGAACGGCAATGGATCACGGAACGGCACCACCCGGACTGCAAACGCTGACTGACCCAGGAGGAAGCGCTGCAGAGCTATCGAGTACTAAGACCTACTGTTTAGAGATCTGGTCTAGGCAAAGGCTGCGAGAGTCAGGCAAAAGGCAGCTGTTCACATGAATCACAGCTGAGTGTAGCCATTAATAGTGCAGATACCTTCAGACAGCCATTTCCAGACAAATATTTTCAAAAGAAAAAGAAAGAAAAATTACCCCGCCAGGTACCCAAGTTGCTAGCAGCTCTATCTACGGCACGTTCGCATATGGTATTAAAGCCTATAGATCCGAACCTGTGGTGGGGTGCATTAAACAATTCTAACTCCGGTAGTTTCCCGTTTCCATCACCGCTTAGCCGACCTCACCGACTGACTGGGGGTGCTTCCTGCTGTCCACTGCACTGTAGATAACTATGGGACAAAGACTTACACACACTATTAAAGGAGAATAATTAAATCACCGTGTTTTATCAAGATTGCCTCTTAGCCGATACACGCATGCGGCATTTGAAGGTCAAAACCGAACCCTCCTAGAACCATGTCAGCTTCTTGGCCCTCTTAGCACTGAGCGAGCAGTTTTTATCTTCTGATCAAGTGTTTTTTAAAGAACAAGTGCTCACAATCCTCAGCAGCCGGTTTCTGTTCATATTTTGTTATGTAACTATATATAATATATATATATTTCTAAACCGACCCTCAGAAAATCACGATAGCATGTCTGCACTTTTATTTTCCGAAAGGGGAACATAGAATCTGACTTTTTGGGTGTTCTATACCTTAATATTTAATGGAGGGAGCTCTCTAGGGTTTTAGCATAACACACATACACACAAACACACCAAATTAATGTTTTTAAACAGCTATTTCATTTTTTTCATAGTAGACTCAACACCAGAGTAAAAATAACCCTCTCCTCTAGGAGCAATCCTTTGTCCAAGCTTATCTGGCCTTCCACAATTAAAGGGTTCTTTGGGGTTTTTTTGGTTTTGTTTTTTTTTTTGGTTTTGTTTTTTTTTTAACGACTCACTCAGTGCTCAGAACAAGGGCACTTCCTCATTAAGGTAATGATGCCAAAAGCATGGAAACACCTCTGGAGTTCTGCCTTCCCATGGGCAGGACCGCCTGAGGTGCCATGCTGACACTTTTTGGGCAAGCAAGAAAGGAAACTAAAAGAAAAAAGTGTTTTGGCAGCCAAACCAAATGAGACCCGCGATGAAACATCTCGCAGCGCATTGTGGCTTCCTGACTGTCTGAGACAGCACAGGAGGGTCTTCAAGGATGGGGCTCTCAAGAAATGCATTTCTGTTGTGTTATTTGCGGTGCAGATGATGTTCTGTGTAACAGCATAATGGTTATTCACCTCTTATTTTGATTTTTTGCTGTGTTATCAGAGAACTTGAATACTGTGAGAAGAAGTGAATTTTAAGTTGACAAATCAGCATCTTGTTCCCATGGTGATAACACTAATTGAATATATCTATGAGGGCATGTGTTAGTTAAAAATTAAAAAGATACAACACTAACAATACATAGCTGCAATGTGTACAATGGCTGATTTAACTAAATAAAAATGTACAAGTGTTAAATGTAGCAATGGTGGCTCGCTCGCTTTTACTGCCAGCACAGCAGGACAAGGGACAGTGCCCGCACAGGGCCCTCACAGCAACACCTTGTCAAGGGCACAACCTAAGCCAAAAGCTACTATCTCCTCTCTTTGTCCTCCTTTTCCAAGGACAGACAACTGTGTAAAAACAAGTCCAGCAATCAAACAAATCCAACTCAAACCCACACACAGCAAGCAAAGACCCCCACCTTAAAAGAAACCGTACGCCCCTCCAGCACACAACTGTCACACGGGCCTGAGGGCAAGTGAGGAACAACAGATGGGGATAACCAATGGGGAATTACAGAGACACACGTGCCCAATGTGAGCCTCACTACCTCGTGCCACAGAGCATGGCAGTGCCAGGGAAATAGGAGATGATACACAGGTAGGCTAACACTGATTTCTATACATTTTTAAATCCTAACCTGATCAGTTTCACCCAACACTGTCAGCATTCCCAAATAGAAACACTTTTGCTGAAAGACACTGGCTAGTTCTCCTTGATACCTGAACACCTTTCCTCAAGTCACATAGATTTTTTTTTTTTTTTTTAACAAACAAGTCATTAAATCCAGGGGCTGACTTTGCACTTACCATGCCCTCACAAGTGGCAGCAATAATTCAAGTATTAAGTTACTCTTGCTTTCCACCTTGAGACACAAAGGCTTTATTTTTTTATTGCTGTATACAGATTTTATGAACCAGAACCAACTTCTAAGCTTTTTTTTTAGTCAGTCTGACCATAACACAGCTCAAAAATGGGTTTTATTAGCAGAGCCTGTTACCTCCTGCCTCCCTTCCCAGCAAACCCTGGAAGATGCCGGTGGGGGTCTCTGACCAGCAGAGAGCAGTTCAGTAAATTCTACCATCTCTGATGACCCTGGTAGTAGGTGCCACCAAATGGTGATCACTGTCTCCTTCCAGTGATGACTTAATATTTTTACTTAACATTCCATAAAACTGGACTACAAGTGGTGGAGCATCCTGTGGGCGCTTCCTAGAACACATGGATTCACGATGCAGAGTTAAGAGGGCCAGAAAACAGACTCAATTCTCAGCTGACAGCTCATGCCATGCGTACATAATCAGTGGATTTTGTAGCTACAAGCTATATACTCCACACACTACACCCTATAATTTCAGACCTTTGATGGTGGGCAACTTCCAAATCCAGTACCTTTGCCTAAGGAAATAAATTCCAATGGCTTCACCTGCACCTTCACCTTTAAACATTCAACATGTCCCAGGCCTGAACTCAGCAACTGCTGCAAGCACTTGGCATGGGAAGCACCATTTGAGAACAGCCCTGAGCTACAACAGTTGTCAGCTCTCAAAATATGCGGTAAAGAGGTTGCTGGCTGTGATTCTTGTCAGTGCAGCAGCCATGCCAGAAAGAGCAGCTGTATCCTCAGCCTTCACCGTGTTTTCCAGTCCCCTACGCAGAGCTGGCTTGTCTTTCCAGGCCTAGCCCTGTCCTCAGCTGTGGCAGCAGCCATAGGCACAGTCCCTCTCTGCTTCCCGCCTCTCCCATCAGGACAGGATTCTACACCTAGGAGCCTATCGAGCATGGGGGGATTTACTTGGGGGTCTCTGCAGGTAAAGGGAGTAAGGTGAGCTATGAAAATATACATTTCTGATGTACTGGAAGACTGTGAGCAGTAACCCTCATTCTACGTGCACACTGCAGGGCTATTAAGACCCAACAATGAACCCTCAACTCATTTCTTCACCTGTTCCAATAAAACCCCAAACAAGGACGTGCAGCCACACAAGCAGCCCCAAACAGGAAACCTGCTCGCACCCCACCACAGACCTGAACCCACTGATCCCACTGAGCCAACAGGACATGTCCAGATCACTGAATGTCTAGCGAGGGCACCATTTACTTACTTCAAAAACCAACTGACTCCCTTTTCCCTCCTGCTTCTCAGATCTGCTGCATCAAATCAACATCCTTTTTGGTCAAACTTCAGTTGGTTGTTTTGTTTGTTTTTTTAAAATAAATCCAACATGTCCTTTGTCTATTGACTAAAACAATACCTGAGTGATCATCACGTGAGGCCCAACGTGGCTGTTGCTGAGCTTAAGGCTAAAACTGAGCTCACCTGTCACCTTACTCCCCCACAATTAAATGAAAAATAAATTAAACAGAGCAAATAAACACACAAATATCTCAACCCAATTAATTAAATGGTGTTCCCTCTGCACCTATTGTTTCAGCACCTGGCTGACCATGAGGATTATCTTTTCCCCTTTGTCATGCTACAGTTTCAGCACCGTTTTTATGTCAATAGGACTCCACAGGAGCTGTCAGAATAATAGGATTAAATAAGTTTTTAAGAAGTGGTTGAGAAGTGGTAAAAGCCTGCAGCAGTGCTACAAATCTGTCTGAAACTCTTGTGTTGCCCACAACACCCTCTCACTAGATGAACCCCAGAAGGAAATCTCATAATAACATCGCTAGTAAAATGGTGGGGTCTCCTGACACGCCCCTTCCCAAAGTGTGTGTGGAGATGCCTCCTTCGAGTGGGATCTCCCCTCAAGGTTATTCCTCAAGGCTCAGAAATAAGGTAGGCCCACAGCTGTTGCAATGAATGAGCAAAACCCACCTCTACATAATTGGTTTTGCTAGCTTTAAAATCGTTGCTTCAGTATTCCTTCAGAAGCAGTGCACTATACTAGCAGTTCTAGCTACCCTCACTGTGCACTAAGTTATTTGGATTAAGGTCTTTTAGTCTATGTATTATCATAATAAATAATCTCCTGTTTTATATATATAAATGTGGCTCACCATCCTTAATCCTGCAGGATAAAGCTTCAATTACACCTGTATGAATCTTTGGACATAAACCATGCACAAAGCCTGGATGTGCCTGCACCCAGACCCTTCTCTGAGGAGAAGTTTAGAAAGCCAAGGGGGCCCTTTTCCCGCTCTTGACCCTTCTCCACTAGCCTCGGCCTGCAGCTCCCACGCCATGAACCCCAAAAAAAGATCTCAATCACAAAAGGGGCTCCAACATTAACCTAAATTCTGGAGAGGATGTGGGGAAAGCTACCTTGGAGACAGCCTGTTCTTTTTTAAGGCACACAGAAACAACTGCTGTACCTGCAGAAGCCCTCCGACTTCAGTCGGTGAGTTGCTGGCAAGACAGTAGAACAATCTTTCCAGCCATTCATCCCAGGCATTGGTAATGACATTGGCTGCACCCAGTCCTCCCTCCTCCATCGGATGCTGTCTTAGCTCCGAGTTGCAGAATATCAGGGTGAAGGGAAAGAGATCTAAAGAAATCTGAATCCCACACACCTAAAGGACCATTCCTTGAACTAATGCAAAGTAGTGAGTCAGTCCTGGCCTTTTTATCATGGACCAACAGTCTAAGTTATACAATGAGAAGCCACCGGTGCAAATCAGCAGGACTGAGCTGATAATACTGACTATTAATCTAAAACATAACTAGCGGTAAGGACAAAATCCCCATCCCTCCTCACCCGGCCACCCCAACACACAGAGAATAACACAAGGAGCATCTGCAAGTGCCTATTTCTATTACTATCTCCAGTGCGACAAGGAAGACACTAAAATACAGCTTAAAAGAGCTGGCTGAACTTTTGTGCGGTCAGACAGAAATAACCTCCCAGCTTTCTCTGAGCTGAACTGACCTCCTAGTCAACGAGACTCCTATTCAACACCACTAGAGTGCAGCAAACCATCGGTATTTCATAGAAAAACACAATAAAACTCCTACAGGGGTTTTTTTTGCAGTCAAATACTCCACTATTGGCACAGAACTTCCCATCCCTCATTCCACACTTTAGAACTTAAAGTACACATGTGTTTATTTACACTCAGAGTGCTCCCGTGTTCCCATCCTTCACCTGATTCCAAGAATCGCAGCCACAGGACATGAGGGCTCTGTGCTCCAGTCTGTCTGGAACCACTGGCTGCAAATCCTCTGGAGTTTGGGCCTTTCTGTAGTGGTTTTGGGTTCATTTCGTTTTTGGTGGGTTTTTTTGCTTTTTTTGTTTGTGTGTGTGTGGGTTTTTTTTTTTTTTTTGAGAGTTTTTTTTTTTTTTGGTTGTTTTTGTTTTTTGTTTCTAGTATTTTCCTCCTAGTCTATAAAGCTTCCCAAAAATTTTTCCCTTTAAAAATTCATTTATAGTCACACAAATATTTTCTCTGCTCAGCGAAGAATGTTTAAAAGAAATAAAAAAGAGGAAAAGGTGAAATGCTCCTGCCTTGCTATTTCTACCTTAGATGACTAAACCCAAAGAAGGCTGTAAAGGGAGGGCACAGGCTGGACCACCTGGGGGCTCAGCCCAGCCTGACCCTTCCGAAAGCTTTATATCCAACCAAAATGGCTGCAGTTAAACTGTTCAGTGTTTCACCAACCACCCTGGGAAACAGGACTTACAGATGCTTTCCAGCATCTCGGTATTGAAAATCCTCACTGATTCTAAAGTTAAAATACATTGCAAAGACTTTTCCTATGGCTTCCTACAACAGTAACAGCGCTTACGCCATTACATAAACTGAGAAGTACACAGAAAGACCACTTATGGTTAAAGTTTGGGAGACCAGGTTATGATTCAATAGATTTCATACTTTGCCCCTTGCAATACAAATCATCAGGCTAATTGTCAGTGGAGACTAAAAACACAATTCCTAATTTAATTTTCCACAAAGCTGTCTTTCAGGGAAATAGATAATTGAAAAAAACCAGCAAAATCAAGCATTACATAACTATATCCTTTGCTGATACAAATTCAGCTGATACTCAAATCCCCCTTTTTCCTCATACACCTCAGTAGGACATGATGATTGCATCTGCAGTACAATGATGTCACAACCATTTTAATAAATTTTAGTTTCTTTGAGTTTGTTAGAACAAGATCAGAACAGTTAACTAACCAATACAACTAAAACCCAGTACCATATTTTGTTCAGCTGGTATTTCAAGACTCTTATCAAACAAACCATTTGAAAATAAATCAGAAAAGGGAAGGGGTACAAGCTGCAACTTCATTTTCCCCTCCCCTGCTCCTCCGCACACATGAAAACTCCCCAATTACAGCTTAACATGCACTTCTAACAAATAACTTTTCATCATTCTTCTTGCAATCTATGAATCTTTGAACAATACCAGATTCTTCTCAGTTCCTAGGCTGAAATTAGGCAAATATAATTCAAACCACAACATATTTTGCTTACTTACCAGATGGAGGGAGGAACACAACTTCTACAGCACTTTGGTGGTGGAAACTGCAACACAAGGTTCATCTGCTTCGTGCACGAGGATTTTAACAGGCCACAATCCAGCATTTCAAGTTTATTGGCACAGCAATTATTTGTTCCAACAATGAAACCCACATAAGCACATCTCAGTCACATGCACATCTGAGAAAACTAGTTAAAAACTTCAATCCGAGTGAAACTGTGGCTCCATCTCTCCACAGTGGTGCCAGAATAGCAGTGACTGACATCCTGTTGCCAGTAGAGAGATGTTTTAAGTGAACCTCACATAAAACAGCACACTTTTGTAATCATTCCAATACAGTTAAATATTTCAGCATTTATCAATCTGTGAAAAAATTGTGAGAAAACAAAAGTTGATGTAAAAAGTTATTTTCCATAAACAGTAAGCCAATGCTGTTAGTCTGATAACAAAGAAAGATTTTCACACTCTTGTTTCCTTCTACTCTGCCCAGGATGAACAAGAACATGTGGAAATAATTAACAGCAGCCAGAGCATTTCCATAATTTCTTTCAGCTCTAGGAATGCTTACTCCAATCAGCACCTTATAAGAACCACAAAAAACTCCAACAGCCCTGTTACTTTTATCGAGGTGTGGACAATTCTGAACATACTAAAAACTCATCAACATTAAAGTCCTAGCACATACACAGTAAAATTCTCAGCAACACTAAACCCCATTACCCTCGTAAAATGTATTTTCTTAAAAAAGGAACATGAGCAGCAGTACCTTCGTCACAAAAGGACACCTAACTCCAAGCCTCTGAAAATAAACCAGCACATTAAACTAAGCTGCTTTCACTCTGTACATACTTGAAAGTTCCCAAAAAATGAAACACAACATTTAAACAAAGGCCCACGTGCTCCAATTGAATATCAAGAGCAGCTGTGTGTCAGCACAGGTGGAAGCTTGCCTGGCAAACTGATACTCCATTTTCCAGGCATAAAACACACTTGTAAAAGTAAAGCCTCTTCCTCAGAACACAAGAAGCAAAACAAACCAAACTACATTCACTGGCAGATTACCTCCAGGCTCTTTTCTTTGCTGTGTAAAACACAAGGAGCCAAAACAAGACACAAGGCCCAAAGCCCCATGCATGATGGTCCAAGCCCCCCTCACGCATGAGGGCTCCTCAAACCCTCTCGTGCATGAGGGCCCTCCCAGCCCCCTCACATGCCAGGGCCCCCTCACGTGCCAGGGCCCCCTCATCCCCCTCACGTGCCAGAGCCCCTTCATCCCCCCTCATCCCCCTCACATGCCAGAGCCCCCTCACGTGCCAGAGCCCCCTCATCCCCCTCACGTGCCAGAGCCCCTTCATCCCCCCTCATCCCCCTCACATGCCAGAGCCCCCTCACGTGCCAGAGCCCCCTCATCCCCCTCACGTGCTANCCCCCCTCACGTGCCAGGGCCCAACCTCCCCCTACAACAAGCCCCCCCAAAAAATGAAACCATGAGAACCACAACTTTTATTCAAGTTTTTACAACAGAGTAATCCCTGCAATAGGATCAGACCCCTGCTTTCCTAGGAGCTCAGAACAGAACATGAACTCTTAAAAAAGCATCCACAGAGCTTCACCAGCCCTTTCCCCCCACCCCCCTCCCCCAAATATGCTCTTTGCCTCACCATATCCCACACAATGTACAACAAGGCCACTGAGGCCAAGACTCACAGTTTGTAGACCGCTCACAGGAAAATCTGCTTGTTCTCACCAAGGCTGAAGGACCCCAAATTCCACAGCATATTCCAGAAAGTTTCCCCTCAGAGAGGTACAAAGCAAACCCCACAAAGTGGGAGACCAACTCCCTCCAGGCGCCCTCACAGCAACCAGGCAGCTCTGCTCCCTCTTAATGGGAGACAAGGAACACCTGGCACCTTACCCAGCATTCCTGGTCACCCAGGTGCAGCCAATCCCCTAAACGAGGGTGAGGGCTAAACCACCTTTAGAGAGTCAACCCAAACTTTTCTATGATAACTCAGCTCCAGGTGTGGTTATGTTTTCTCTTTGGAATGGTAAAGGAGAATAATAAAAAATAATGAAAAAGCCCCATGAAATGCACACACACATGAAGTCACTGCAGCTAAGGAGCTTCAAGAAAGCTGGAGAAGGGCTTTTGGCTGAGGCGTGGAGTGACAGGACAATGGGGAATGGCTTCAAATGGACAGAGAGCAGATTTAGATTGGATATTAGGAAGAAATTGTTCCCTCTGAGGGTGGTGAGGCCCTGGCACAGGTTGCCCAGAGCTGCGACTGCCCCATCTCTGGAAGTGTCCAAGGCCAGGTTAGACAAGGCTTGGAGCAATCTGGGATAGAGGCGGGTGTCCCTGCATGGCAGAGGGGTTAGACTAGATGAACTTTAAGGTTCTTTCAAACCCAAAATTCATGTATGGTGTATGGTTCATTATGAGTCAGTTTCAGCTTGTGCCACAGGACATATTTATTCTCTTTGTGTTTTGTGTCCAAGAGCTTTGGGTCATTCACTCCAACATTCAGCGAGTTAATTCCTCTTGGACTGGAGGATTGTGGCCCTGCTGCTCCCTGTGCACAGCTGCAACTGCTGTGCCACAGATAAATGCCAGCAAAAACAGTCAGTCACCTTTTTCTAGGCACCCCACCATAATAACCTTGTTACTACTGTTGCTATTATTATTATTTCCTCTAGGTAACAGTATTAGAAATACCAAGTGTGGCTATGGATCTACTACAACTAGGATCAGCCAGGAAAAAGTCATCAGGTTATTAATTCAGGAGGGAACAGAGGCAAAGAAAGTGAGGTAGAAGGATGGCAAAAGGGAGGGCCAAAAAATGGGAGAAAGGATAATACAGGTGTATGAACACAGCCTGTGCTTGCTCACAGCAGGTGGAGCAGGACAATGAAACAAAAGCTGTGCTCCTGATCAAGGAGTCAAACCTGCTTCTGTGTCCAGGAGGCCCAGAGGGGAGGGAAGAAGGCAGGCAGGATGCATTCCATCCCAGAATGGCAATGCCCAGACAGATGGGTCGCATTACCCTGTGCTAGAGCCCATTCCTGGCCAGATGGTAAGTGCCCACTGCTTCCCAGCGCTCTCACCTTCCTCCAGCACATCTAAAGACTCTGGATTTTGGCTGGTCATTCCAAGCTGTGTTGTCAGGCCCAGCAAGGGGCCTAAAAGGCAGTTTAGTTGGTTTCGGCTGGCCACAGATGAGGCCTCCCCCATGTGCAGAGCAGAGAGCTCTGTCATGCCTGTGTGTAGTGAGGCGTGGTGTATTCCCACCACCACCAGTGGCACATTATCCAAGCCTGCTCAGTACCACAGGAAACTGATGAGAAGACAAAGCTGGGGTCCTTGACCGTGTCCTCAAACCATTTCCAATTATCAAGGTGGTTTGGAGTGCCTCCCGAGCTGCAGGGCGATGGCTCTGTTTAATAGCGCTTTTATTGATAGCCGTTGGCAGGCAGGCGTGATTTTCCTTGCTCCCATCTCACCAAAAGCCAGACAGCCCAGAAATATGAGTCTAAACGAATGAGCCATTAGTGCCAGCTGGCTATTTCCAATTGAGTTATATCTTTTCTGTATTATATTACATTGTTGCCTAGAGGTCTTTTCTTCTGCACTAAATTGCCCTAGCTCGCTTATTTTATTATCTGAGTATCACGACTGAGTAGCATGCAGCAGGTTTTGTGCATTTACTCGCAACGTGCTGAGAAAGAAATTGCCATTTCTCTGGGGTCTTTGCAACAGAGACTCTGAATTACACTTTTTAGAGGGTGGCATTTACGGCCTTGCCTGACAATTGAAAAGTACCAGAAAAGCTGTTGCAGATTCTGGACATTAAGTCACTGGAATATTGAATGGTCCCAGCTGGTTTCTGGCTGGTCTCCTGGACAGACAGTATCTCAGTGTTAAAGAGAAAGCCCTGTGCAGGGACAAAACTTACAAATGAGGATGCTGCAGAAACACCAAAATGCCTGATCCCACGGCATGTGGGAATACTTCTGTAGGAGGAGATGTGTAAAATTGCTTATGGGAATTCAGACCCGGTTTGGTGGCGACAGGACCTCTATATCCCTGACAGCTTTTAAGCTCTAGCCTATGTCTGCAAGCATCTTCAGCATCATTTTGCTTCCAGACTTGAATTATATTCAACAGAAATCTTTTCTCATTACAAATCACCACGTACAGCCTCAAATTTATACCAAGGACTGCATCAGAGTCCAAGTCCCTCAGTGTACTAAGTCTGTGCCAAGCCTTTACACCACTCACACTCAGCACTTCTCTAACCTCCCCATTCCGCTAATTACAGCAAGCATTTTATCTATTGTTATGATTTCTGAGGCTGCCTGAACTGTTACATCCGTCATTTGCAGAATTTTTCCCCCGTAGGTTGCTATTTGCCTGTACACAATATTCCATGCACACATTGAAGCACTGGCCTAGTCACAAAAAAATCCTGACCCTTAAATTGGGAATAGAGATGAAAAACCACCATGAAAAGAACTCTTTTACCACCAGGTGGTATTTTTAGGCTATGAGAGCAAGAAAAGTGGTCAGATTTCACACCAGCCTAGAGAATGCACTTGCACTACAAATGCTTCTTGTATCATTACATGTATCTGAAAATGGCCTTCTTTTCCCAAATGGAAGCTGAGTTTATTCTATTTACGATGCCTATAAACTGTTTGTGTTATTCTGGAGCTTTCCTCTGCTTGTCAGGATCTAAGAACCCTCACACGGTTAAGTGCAGCTCAAAGAAGATACGTGTAGCAGAGGAGGATGACTAAGCCTATGCTCTGTATCATCTCTACACTCTCACCTGCCACTAAATTCACATGTTATTTTTTGACTGCAAAGGAGAATGAAGGGGAAAATTACAGTCTAAAGAGGAAATGGAAGACATGTACACAATATTTCTCTCCCTCACACTCCCATTTTCTCTCTCCATAACTGCTGTTTCATTCCCTGAAACCAAACTCTTATGAGAAGTTGCAGCTCATCTGTAAAAAGTATTCCTGAAAGTTCTCAAATGTTATCCTGAGTTATGAATAAAAAGCATCTCATTCCTCACTCGTCTGACCTATGTTGACTCCTGAGAGGAGACAGACTGGCTGGCAGCAGTGAAACAAAATGAATGTTTCTCATAAAAACAAATATGCATTTTTCTAGGTTGTGCTCAAATTCTTCATCATCGTCATCATCACTGTCACTGCTGACAATAAAAAGTGGGTGCTCCAATAAATTGTCACCAAAATGATGAATGACTCCTCTGGGGTTATTTCTGTGTGGTGGTGGGACACCTGATCACATCAGACTCTTGCTACAGAGTGTAACAAAGTCTGCATTATTTTATGAAAGTGAGCAGTTCTGGTCAAACCCATTTGTGCACAGCCCAAGTGACCTCACTGCAGCTCTACAAGTTGTGCTGTGGACATCTCAAACTGTCAATCATCTCAAAGGGACTTAGACCCTAATAAGATCTGCATTGTAAATCTAAACCTGATTTCGCTTATTTCCCATTTGCATCTTTAAATTTGCTTTGAGGAGCAACAGGAATAAAGTAGGCCCTGATTTTCTTCCATAGCTCCCACAAGAGCACATGGTCCCTGAAATGAGATGGAAGGCCTAAACTGGAGAGATTTATTTCACGTTGTGTATAGGTAAATTCTGCCTCGTGGAAAAAGGATGTAAGTCTAGCAAGTGGAGGGAACTGACTCCAAAAAGTAAATTTAAACCTAAATTTGGTTCTCCAGCCCACTCTTCTGAAAGGTAATAAACCCCCTGCTAACGAAAGGGGGAAGGATAGAAGTTTTTACAGTCTTTAGCTCCCCTTTTCCATCACAGTCAATTACAGGCTGAGGATACCACTTACCTGACTGGTCACCACCCTTGTATCCGCACACCAAGTGCTTTCAGCCCTCGGAAGAGAACTGGATCTTTTTGTAACTGGGCCGAAGGACAGGATCTCACAGCAATGACCTGGGAACAGGTTGCTGAGAGAGGCTGTGGCTGCCCCATCCCTGGAAGTGTTCAAGGCCAGGCTGGATGGAGCCCTGAGCAACCTGGGAGGGTGGAAGGTGTCCCTGCCCATGGTACGGGGTTGGAAGTTCTAGGTCCCTTCCAACCTGAACCATTCTAACATTCTATGATTCTATGAACAACACATTGTTTTTTGTGCTCATGGACCAGGAGCAGCTCCCAGAAATTTCAGTATCATCTCCTAGTGGAACTATCTTGGGCTGGTCACTAAACTTCTCTAAACCCTTTGTCAACCCTTAGGTTCAAAAAAGTCACCTTAGCAAAAACATCTTAACGGGACCTTTTGTAGTGTCCCAGGCTGTGTATGTGAGTATGCTCTGCAGCATCACATTGAAACTCAGCCACTGTAAAACCGAAACCTCGTAGATACATTGTCTCCATCATTCATCGCCAGCTCAAATCTCCCTTTGGCTAACTGCCAGCTCAGAAAGATTCATCTAGCACCTAAATATCAGATCAGGTTCTTTTTCCTTTTCTAGGTCAGTATCAGTAGAAAAAAAAAAAAACCAAAACCAAAACCAAACAAAAAACACACACACACAAAAAACCCCAAAACAAACAACCCTAAAAACTTTTTTTTCCTGGGAAGGATTTTTGGTGGTGTTTTTTTTTTTTGCCTTTTTTCTGGATGTACAAAGACAATATATTGCTAATACTTTACAGCTGTCTTACCTTTGAACTGCTGACAGATGCAGGAAGTTGGGTTTAGCTAATATAATTAGCTAGTGTGACATTCAGAACACCTAGGATATTCCTGCTCTGTGAGGACAGCAGTGTGTGGCTGCTGCCCTCAATTCGAGTATTGCCCTTGAACAGTGTGATGTGTCTTTTATCAGATTTGGGAAGTGCTGCAGAGTTCCAGCTGCCAGGATGGATGTGAACCTGGGAACTGCTGCGGAGTTCCAGCTGCCAGGATGAATGTGAACCTGGTTTTTCAGAGGGAGCTCACCTGGGGCTAGCGCCGGGCAGCGAGCGAGCACGAGGCTCTCTGAGCTCTCCTTGTAATTCTGGCCATAAATCCTTCATAGGCAGCCTGCAATCACTGTCATTCAGGGAAGGAAACTCACTCTTGGGCCTAGAAACCCCTGTCATCCAATAACTTTGTGGCCTTGGGCAAGCTACAGACTGGCAGGGTCTTAGGCCAAAAGCAGATAGACAATGCAATGACACCATGAGGAGTAATTAGCTAACACTTTTAAAAGGCTCCCAGTCAAACACCAGGGCACTGCTGGCTGTGTCCCAGGAACGGGTCTCACATAAAAGGGAGACACAAAAGAGAAATAGAAAAAAGCCAAGGAAGATGGGGGAGTAGAGTTGTCAGACATACAAGTGAATTACTCATTCCAAGGAGTGGCACACATTGTAACAGGATAAACGGCATGTGGTAAGAAGCTCAGGGTTTCATGTGGGAGGAGGATGAGAAGGTTGAGAAGAGAAGGAAGGCAGGGCAGAAGCAGTAGGCAAGGGAAGAGGCGAGCATCTGAACAGAGGGGCAGGGAGCAGCAGAGGGGCATTGTGATGGAGCAGTGAAAGGATCTAACAGAAGAGAAGCCACAACCTGCTTTTTCCTCTCACCACCAAAATGTTTGGATCTTTGTGCCAGCTACGCCTCCTCAGAGATGAGTAGCGTGAGCTGCTTGGACCTCTTAATGAAAACAGTGTAGTCCTCATCCCCCGGCTCTTCCACTCTCCCAAATATCCCCCTTACATCCGTTTGGCAGGCAGTGTAAGACTTGTGGGATGTAAAGTAACTCTGCCTTGTCATGTGTGAAAAGCTGGTCTTAGCTGGGAAGCTGTTTATAGAAAGGTGTGAATGTGGTGAGACTCAAACATCGAGATCCTCATTCAGCTAGAGGAGAGAAGAAATACTCTCAGTGCACCTCGGGGTCCTAACCTTGGAAACCCACTGCAAAGAAGGGATCAGCAAAGCACTGGGGCCTTTTAAGCCTCAGTTTTTCTTTCTGTTCACATATTGAAATCCTCAAACACATCCCTTTGTTTAAGAAAAGAGACTTGTTATGTTTCTTGCTCTCAGTTTTGTGTTAATTAGTCCTCGTGGCATTTTTTAGCCTTTGTGACACCTTCACTTGACAGATGCCCAGGGAAAGGGATCCTTCCTGCTGTTGTCAGGCAGATTTCAACCATTTTTTAAAAACTGCATCCAAACAAAAATTAGATCCTTTCCTACTTACTTTTCAGTGAAAAAACAGACAAAAACTGTCTCAGATATTCACTCAGTGGTAATGGCACTGACCTTGCATAAAGTACACATGCTCAGATTCCTGGCCTGACTGAAAAAGAGCAAAACCTCCAACTTGCATCTCCTGGATCCCTGACAGTGTATCTAAATGCAGGCCCTGAAATCAGCCTGCTGCTGCTGCTGTGCTTGTCTGGCTCCATCACAGAGAATTTAACTATTTATACACACAATGCTTTTGTCCCAACAGGAGACTGAAACAGTGCCTCCAAAACCAGACCCCAGAATGATGTGCCAACACCCTCTCAGATGCTGAGTAGTTAATATTCCCAGGTTCTTCAAAACACTTACATGGAGTGTATTTAAGTCCTTAAGAGAAGGGTAATTTTGTTCATTGTCACAGAATCCTTGAATCCGCAGGTTCTTCAGGGTATAGAGAGCTGGTGTGAACATTACCAACACCAAGAATTGCAGTGAAGGGCTGGAAATGGGAATTGCCACATCAGTCACAAGTGCACAGATCTACACCGTATCCTCCAGGCAGCCCAAGGCCAACCAGAGGATCAGAAACAAAGCCTGCAAACAGACGGCTGGCCATGCTACCAATCCCTCTCACTGGGTGTAAAGGTGCTCTACGGTACTCAAAATCCTGTTTAGAATAGCTTTTCACTAAGAACAGATTTATCTTTGCTTAGGCGTGTCTTTGAAAGGTCATGGAGAAAAGGAGGAATGGAGGAAAGGCAATGTCACTCCATTCTTCCAAAAGGGCAAGACAGGCCAGCAGGCTGTGCTGCCACTCAGCCACACCTGGACAGGCTGGAGAGGAACTCAGGGAATTTCAACAAAAGCAAGTCCTGCACCTCAGGCAGAATAACCCCACGCACCCATGCAGGTGAGGGGCTGACCTGCTGGGAAGGGGCTCTGGAGGACAAAAGCACTGGCAGGAGCTGCCCAGAGAGGCTGTGGTGTCTCCTCTGGAGATTTTCAACTCTGCCTGAACATCATCCTGTGCAACCTGCTCTGGATGAACCTGCTTTTAGCAGGGGGTTGGACTAGATGATCTCCAGAAGTCTCTTCCAACCCCAAACATTCTGTTGCTTTGTGATTTAAGGAGTGCTGTCTGTGGGGGTTTCACACGGCAGCTGCTCTGAGAAAAGAATGCAAAGATGTCAATTATTCACCTAGAACATGTATTACCTGTCACTAATCTCCTTTCCAATCAATTTCCAAATTACTTTAATAAACCATCTTTCTCATTTACTGAATTATATTACTTTAAAATATTTACTTTTGATCAAAGCAAAAAGAATACCCATATGACAGTGCCAATGAAGGCTAAACTCCATAGGCCTTCCTGTGTTGGTGCAGGATTGATTTGAACCACTGGAAAAAGAAATGTGTACCTTTACAACTTCTCACAGACTCTTTATCTTGGTTGGGTGATCCAGTGGCTTTATGACTTAGAATTTTGGTAATGGTAGTGGGATATAAACAAGGCTTTTTAAACATACATATTGTTGTGTTTGTTTGGGATTTTTCCTTTGTAAAACTTGGTTGGAGTTGAGGTATTCACTTGAGAAATTTCATTCATTCATGAAGGTTTTCCATAACTCTATTTACTACAATGAACAAGGCAGGCAAATTTTGGCATTGCCCAGCTTTTGTGCTTTACTCTAGAGAAAGTTTTGTTCAGAAAAAAACCCCCGAGATCACAATTTTTACCTAGGGAGTAGACGTTCAGGTGCCTGTTTTGTCTGAGGAACTTACCCAAGTACGTTAAACTGAACTCTTGCTTCTTGCTCTGGTACTTACCTCTCCCTGGTCAGGACACGACAAGAGTTCTGCGTGTTTCATTCAGTTGACGTCTTGCTCTAACATGACAGAGGTGTGTGCTTGGGAGCACTCTATTCTCCATCCCTACTAAGGGTTTGACTTCTGTTTAGGTACCGATGTTCAGCAGTAACTTTGTTTATCAGATGAGCTGTGTGGCTCCCAAAGGCAGGCTCTTACCTCCACTCTCAGGCAGGCTGTTGCTAGTAGGGTGCCTTGGTGTTACTCAAGGTCCCGTGAGTGTCACCACCCTGGGCAGCTGTCCTCTCTGAGAGCCAGCCCTGGATGCCTCAGCAGGGTGGGAAAAGGAGTGGCGAGAGAGCTGAGCAGTCTCTTCCTTCCCCAGGGCCGTTCTGTTTGCCATGAGCGCTCTCTCAATGCAGTGAGCTGTATATTAATGAATTAATACTCCCCTCTCCCCTGCGCCAGCTTGCTGGATGCTGGGAATTACCTGACAGCGAGCAGGGAACTCAGTGACGGACACGCCTGTTAGTCCTGCCCTGCCAGGAAACAGCAACTTTCCATTATGGGCTGACCTAAGGGAACAGCAGAAGTAAGACCAAGGCCTTGGCTGTTGTAAGGTGTGTCAAATTGCTGATAACTGCTCTCCTGCAATTTAACACAACTTTCCAGAGGGTGGCTAGGCACACTCCGCCCGTGCTATTTTAAGGAAGCAACCCTGTCACCCTGTCTCAACCACTTGTCACATTTAGCTATTTAACTTTGTTAACTACTTAGGGGTCACTGTGATGAAAAAGGCTATATGGGCCAAATTCCCAGTTACTTCCTAAGATGGTCCAGCCCTGCAATGGGGTTCTGGCAACATCTTTGAAGAAAGAATGTGACATGTCTGTAACATGGAAATACACCTGCTCTTCCATCTCTTTGCCTTGGAAAGCTTGAAAATGCATTGATTTTCCTCCCCAGGAGTGTTCTCCTCTTCCCCAAACTTGCTGTCTGCNCTATCAGCTTGTCCTTTTTTTGCATTGCTTTTCCTCTCCTCACACTCTGTTAAGAGTGTTCTCTTCCCCAAACTTGCTGTCTGCAGTGCCTTTGGCCCGGGCTGGGTCCGGACAAGAACATGCTGAAACGGGCAGCCTGGCACTGCTGCTCTGCAGCATGCGAGCACAGACAATCCCTGCCTCCTCCTCCTCCCACATGCACGCTGCCTTGGAAGCAGATCCTGCAACCTGTCCTGCTCAGCCAGGGGATCTGTGCAAGAGAGGCAGGGGAAGGGAGGGAAGGCTTCTAGTCTGCTCTGTGTAGGTCTCCTTTCCTGTGAGGCCTGGATGGGCGGCAGAATTACTGTCTCCCCTTTTGTGAGGCTCCAAACCTCCCTATACTCCTGTACAGGGGTGCCAGCCCATGGCTCTCCCTGCAGGAACCAGAGCTTTAGCAGCTGGATTCCACAGCACTGAACTCCAGTTCACCCACATCTGTCTTTTACCAATAATCTGTTAGGAAGAAAGAAGCTGAAACTCCTGAAGCAATTCGGATCAATTCCTCAATGACTACAGTTAATTTTTTGACTAATGGTGTTTTCTTAAGATGGGTTATGTATTAAGTACAACTGCACAAATTTAAGAAGAAAGAAAAGCCCTGAGAAGCATGAAGTAATTCTGTTTTCTGAGAGAACAGCCCAAGGAGATGATAAATTACCAGGGATTAGTAACTCACTGAAGAAACAGTAAAGTTAATCGTAGACACAATGAACTCTAATACACAGCCCTGGGAGATGTCACTTTTCTTCAATGTGTCCTGGGAGCCCACTTTTAGAAAACAGAACCAATCTGATTACCTCACGTATATGCATAGGGTATATTGAAGACCCAGGAAATGGTAATTTTCAGGCCCTGAAATATTGTGTTCCTTACTCACATTAAAAGGTGAATAAATGAAAGCACAGGGTTCCTTTCTGCCCAGAACAAACAGCCTCTTCCTGTGCATGCCTAAATAGAAAACTGTATTACAAAGCCACGAGGAGGCAGCAGATTAAAATATTTGTGCTATAAAAGAACAACCATTAAAAAAACCCCAAACCAGCCCCCAAACCCTGCCCCTCTCCCAAATCTTCAGCCCGATATGGAGGAGATGTGTTCTCCCAGCCCCCTGCTCATCATTTTGCTTTATCCACTGACCTCTCTTCTCTGCATACCTGAAACCAGTAGCAATTCCACTGCTGTCAAACAGCTTTATGCAGGAGCATGGTTAAAATGGAAATCAAACTGATTGTTGGAATAGCACTCACTGGAAAAAATGAGCAAAGCAGGTAAAAGTTATATGACAAAATATAAGACCTCCCAACAGACTAAACTGCTTTTGCTCCCTCTGGGGTTTACTGAAAAATTCCAACCCCCTGAGCTCTCTTCTGACTACTTCTTTTTGTTTACAAAATGCCACCCAGGAAGAAGCACTGGAACTGTGACCAACCCAGGACAGGCTCTGGCTCCCTGCCACACCAACGCCGCTGCTCCAGCTACACTGCCCTGGCCCCCGGCCAGCTCCGCACTCCCTGAACCGGGAAAGCCGCGAGTCGTTTCCTCTCCTTCGTCCTTCTTTTCTGCTGGTATAAAAGACTGCCCTCAGTTGTGGCTCAGCATGGCTTAAGACAGCCTGAAATCTCTACAGACATATATGTACGCTTTTAAACTGGTATGTTATTTTAAATCCTAATTATTTATAGATTTAATGCATTTTATATTTCTATATGCATGTTTTTATATTACTATATATGTTTTATGGTATTATATAGCATACAATAACTGCTCTTACGGAATCTTGTGGTACAGCCTGAGCATATATATGAAACACAGCAAGGCAGCAAGAGAAATTTTGGAACAACCTAAAACATTTCTAAATATGGCCCTATGAGCACAAGGTATGTGCAAAGTCCACCAACAAAGCAGAGCATGAGCAGTGTGCAAACGGTCCCCAGTAAAGGCACTTCAGAACTAAACCAAAGACAAACCACAACAGCAAACACTTGTATTCTCAAACTGAAAATTCAGCTCCCAAGAAAGTGCATCTGTGCCTCTGGTGTCTTAATTCCAACAGACACTATACGTTTTCCACTGCAAAGATCACAATTCATTGGGAAATTAAAACACAAGCACAATGTCAGCAGAAATCACAAATTTATTAATCCTTAAATATATCAATCATTTACCATTATGGCAAGAAATATGTACACTGTGTCCCATGGTAAACTGCAGTGTTCCAAAATGAGAGAAGTGTATAATTCAGTTGTGGTGGAGAGAACAAATCACAATTTCCTCACGTCTTGGTGCGGAAGACAAACTTGGTCTACAGTAATACGTCAACACCACATGCTATGTTAGAAGTATAAAAAAAACACCCTACACCTAAGTTGTTAATTTTAAATACAATTATGCCACTTATAGCCGCTTCACAAAAAAAAAAAAAGAAAGAAAAAAGAAAAAAAAGAAAAGAAATTAATGAGAAAAAAATGAGGCCATTACTTTTTTCACAGATCCCATTGGCAGGTTAATATGGCTCAACACATTTATTGTAGATGCTTATTTTAAATATATATTGTTTAAAATCATGTAGTAATTATCAGAGAAGCTTAAGTCCATCTACCATACATCCACTAGTAACAACATCAACATGTTTAAGAACTGCTTTTGATTAGTAATCAACACAGAAAGGTGAAATGATACAAAATAGGAAGCTTTCCCATTTTAAAAAGTTCTGGCTGCCGAGTTGTAAATTTTGGACGGTTAAAAAGGACACTGACAGAGATACCATGCACTGTACAGCGCTGCAGGGAGCAGGAGCCTGCTGCTAACAGAACCACGGGGAGAACAGGAGCAGCCCAGCCTGGCCTTTCCTGGAACAGTGGAAGGGAAGAAACCAAAACTCTTGTGAGGTTGTGTATTTTTACAACCACATGAAGGAAGGAGAACTAGTCCCCGTTGCAAGGTTTGCGTTCTGCAGTGCCAGCAGAGTGTTCCTCCCTCGGCCCGGAGCCGGAACAAACCCGTCGGGATCGCCGTGGGGGTCGCCGGCCTCAACACCGAACGTGGCCAGGGGAGCTTGAGAAACCAAGAGCGGATGGAGGGGAAGAGGGGAGACACAAACCTGTGGTCGAGTGTTAGGGTCCCACGGAAAGCCAGTGTCTCCGTAACTCATTTCCAGAGAAGCAACAGCAGCAGTGTAATGTAAGTAAACTCTTCGTACTTAGCTTTAAGGCCTAATATTTCTCGAGTATATTAACCACGCAACTGGTCTATACATTAACCAACATATAATATTTTTTAAAGCCTTCTTAAAAAATTTACAGTACATCCTAAAAGTGATAAAAATCTTTCTCCTTCCTTCCATATTAATCCTCGAAAACTGCCTCTCAACTATCACTTAGTTCCTTACAATTTTTAATTTTGCTTAATTAACCAACAGAAACTTTCAGTTAAGCAAAATAAGAAAGCAAAAAGGACTCGAAAGAAAAACAGAAGCTGCTGACTCACCAGAACACGGACAATTAGTTCTGGAGTGGCCAAGCCAGCAAATGAGGACATTTTTCCAGACTAATAAACCAAGAAGGCTCCAGCTGGTCCAAAGCCAAGATATTAACACTTCCACATTTATCAGTGATTTTGTCCATCTACGATAAAAATTTGTTTTACAGTAATGGAGCTGCCAGCGGAAATCCTAACCATTCCTACCAGAACCAAAGCAAAATCCTGGGACTCAGGAGAAAAGGAGGAGTCAAAAAACAGTTCTTAAAAAAAGAAGGTAAAATATACCTTTTCTTTTTTTTTTCTTTTTTTTAAATAAACATGATAGATTTTAAAGTTGTCTGTCAAAACTTGGCATAAATGGAGCACGTGACAAATGTATTGTGTGTCTACTGCTGCCCATCCAATATCTCTTTTTGTCTTTTACGCCTTGTTATTCTCTATTTGCATGGAACATCACCTTCATTGAAATGTTAACAGTGTACAGATGGAATATACAGCAACGTGGTGCATCACAAATGTGTTACATGAAGAACCTTCACAACTTCATGCACTCAGAAACATGCATGAAGAGAACGGGATGGCCAAGATGGTAATCAACCAGGTGCGTTGGGTACAGAAAATGCAAGAGCGGCACCGCTGATATTTTTAGCTAGGAGGAAGGAGAGAAAAACAAACAGATTTCCATTACTGAGGTAACATCACCACCAGATAACAACACATGCTCAAGTGTTAGCCAATGCTACTGAGAAAAAACCACCTTCTTGAGATCATTTAACACCATAGTGGGAAAAAAACAAGGGAAAAAACCTCCACTCAGGCAAGGCATTCTTTTATTTTTCAAACCACTTTACAGACATTTTTCATCTTCACAAGATGCCATAGAGGCTGTTAAAATAAAAAAGGAAACTGAGGCAGGAAGCCAGTGCCTTAAGGCATTCCCCCTTAAGTGCCTTAAGGGATTCCCTAAGGGAGGGAGGGTGGAATTCAGCCATGAATCTCTGTAACATAACTGCCTCAGCATGGGCATCGCAGGCACTGCCACGGACCAAGGCTCTCGTACAAAGATTGGACCAAGAGACAAGGAAGAATCAGGTGTCATTCACATGCAAGACATGCCAGAGCCGTATGCAGAGAGAGAAGGAACGGAAAGGAGCTGGAAGCAAGTATGCAGCTAACTGAGGCTGTAGCATCATTTGTATTACCGTAGCATCTAGGGGCCGGAGCCGTGGTGGGATCCCTCTGCGCTAGGCACTGCACAAACACAGAACAAACTCTTTACTCAGCATTCCTGCTGGCTGGCACTGCACTTAGCAAAGTATAAGAAGGTGTGAGCTGTGACCAGGGAGGGAACACCAGCCTCACTGAGGCTGAAGTTAGGTTAGGGAGCCGCTTTTAGGTCCAGCAGCCCTTTGACTGCCCATATCGGGCAGGTGCACTCTCTGAGGACAAGCAGATGCAGCTCTGCAGAAACACTTTACCACAGGTCCCTAAGAACATGGATATAGAAAAGAATTCTACCGTCACTCCTATCACTCAGAGAGAAACAAGGGATGAGGCAGAAACCCAAGTTTGCCTCATCTGACTCACAGCCAAACCACGAATAAAATTTATTTATAAACGAAATATGTATTTGTGCTCATACTCTTTTCCAAGTAAGTCCTCTGCCACAAGGAAACATTTCCCTATACCTATAGCTACCAAAGGGCTCAATTCTAACCTTAGATTTATGCACACTCCTTCCTGTAGTCCTGAAAACAAGGAAGCTACTGCGCTTCCAGCAACTGATTTAACATCATCTACGGTACCATGTCTGCAGAAGCAGATCACAGCTGTAACTGTTTTTGCAACTTTATTAGATTTGAAATTCATCTTCAGACATGGTGAGTAAAATACTTTTTTATTATGGAAATGCCATTATTAACTACTGTGCATTGGTAATAATTACATAAATAGCTGTAGAATGTATCCATTTCAAATAAAGGAAGGATAAATTAGAGCAGTATGTTAATTAAGTTTCTTCTCTAGTTTTCCAAAATGGAGTTATTGCTGCTCTGACTGGGAAAAGCAAAGGTGAAATTTGAGACAGTGTAAAAATGGTCAGGACGGGTTATAGAAGGGGATTGTAGCATGGTGCTACATGGGACTCTCCCACTTGGACTTCAGAAGATGGGGAATAAAGAAAGAATATGCAAAAGAACTAAAAGAAGAATGACAACCTTTGTGCTGAAAGGGGAACCATCAGCCTAGAGAAGACTCACTAGTCCTGAGCACAAGCAGCAGGACTGATCTCACACAGCATACAGACACTTAGGTGGAAGGCACTATAAAAAGAAAAGAAAACAGGAGGATTGTGCAAGAAAAAACAAGTAACCTTGAGGGCCAGGTAATCCAGAAATATTACATGGAATAATAGGAAGTGCAAAGCTCTGTCAAAGCGTCTATGTACTCACTGGTTGGAAATGAGAGTTGAGGACAAATAGGTGGCTGCCTTAGATAAGCTGCAGATGAGAAAAGCACAAAAATCGTGCCAGCATAGAGCAGGGAAAAGAAAGATGTTGTGGAAATAAGTCAAGCCCTGACCCCAACTGGACAGAGCATTTCAGAAGAAGCCAGGCTAATGGAAAGGCAAACCTCAAACCAAAAAGACAGTAAGGAGATAAGGTAGCCAGGAAAACGGAGATCCTATCAGACAAAGCCATCTGAGGCAGCACTGGCTATGTGCCCTACAGAAGGAGAAGGTGGGAGTGATCTATCAGCCTTCCTACAAACCAGTTCATGTCTGCACATGATATCCAGTGCAGGAGAACAACAATGACACAGAAGAACCAAGGATACACTGAAGATGACTAAATTTTAGACTGGAAAGTGAGGCCCCTAACCATGAGACCAATGATATTTTGGAGTAGAGCTAGGAGCAAGTCCAAAAGCTTCCTCTGAATTCAAGATGAGATCTAGTTATGGCATTTATGTTATATTGTTGCCGGTGCTACATATCTAGGGCTATGTTGCTGTCTCAGGGAATCTCTCCTTAAGTCTGAGTTTGGCTCTAAGGCTACTCTGTGACCCCTTAAGCTTGGACACCCCTCACAATCCTGAAATCTACTCTGTGTGGCCCCATAGGCTCAGAACATTCACCGATACAGGAACAGCCCTGAAACCTCAAAAAAATTATTCCATGGTAGATTTTCTTCTCCTTCCACCCTTGGCAGCCCCAGAAATCTTCATCCTTATTAGAGAGCACAAGCAGCCGCAAAGAACCTCCTCAATAACTTCCTAAAAAGATAAGAGGAGAAAAAAAAAAACCCAGAGGACAAGATTGAAGGATTCTCTAGTCAAATTCACGTCACTGGGCTGTAAACACTGACTGCTCAGGGTGCAGTGGGCCAGGTGAACCTGCTCCACCTGGGCTTTCTGGCTCTACACACGCCCAGGTCAGATCCCCTGACAAACACTGCTTCATGAAAACCTCAAAGATTTACCTAACACTGCATTTCAAGGAAGTGTAACTGCTCTTTCAATATTATCTGTTGAAACACTGGCAGTGCAGCTGGAATGTGAGAAACAAAGGACAATGTGGCTCCTGTTCCCATTGGTTTCACATTTTGAAATAGAATGGTTATCACTAAGTAATAAAATTTCTTTTTTCCTAAATAAAAAAATAATACAAAATCATCACTATGGAGTTTAACACTTCATTCAACCATATTTCTTACTTCATCAAGTATTATTTCATACAGGAGAACAGTATTGCAAGAAGTAAAATACAAGACATTATAAAGTTCAAAGGATGAAATCTAAGCCCTTATCATCCATGCCAGGAAATTCAGCCACTCTCAGACACGTCACACAAACAGAATTGTATCCTATTCAGAGGGCTCACAACTGAGCAAAGCAAGGCCTGGACCAGTGCTGCCTAATTGGGAAACCACAAGTCAGTGAGGTTTGGGCTCATTAGTGGAGGCTGTAGAAGAAGAAGGGAAGCCAAGGGCCTGAGCAGAGCCTCTCGAGGAAGCCGTGACTCTTTATCTTATTACTGCAACCCTGAGCGTGCTGTCATTAACCCTGGTGACAACACGGCCCAAGGAACTCGGTCACTGCCTGACTCCGCAGGTGTGGCAGGGCCTAGATGAACAGCAGAGAAATGCTGATGGGAGAGATGGGAGGCTGTCCCAGGGGACGTGGGAACTGTCCGACAGGGAACACTCAGCAGTTAGGCATGGAGAGCAGGGGGAAGAGATAACAATGTGAGAGGTACTGGGATGGCTCAGTTTACAAGGTAAATATGTGAACTGGCTCAAACCCAACTTGCAGTGAACACACCTAGGCCTGAGAAAGTAGAGGTGGCTAGAAATCACACTAAATACTAGTCAAACTTCAGTTTTTCCCAATAGTGACACTTTTTTACTTGAAACTTTCTGGTCAGCTCTCACAGCTCCACATATCCTACAGCTTTTTGGTTTTCCAGGTTTTCCAGCAATTCTCTTCCAGCTTTTCTAATCCTGTTTTGAGTGGCTTCTATCAAGCTTTCTCTACATTAAAACACTTTCCTGCTTTTCAAGCTGTCAGTTCAGGGACCGAGTTGGATCGGTGGGCATCACAGTAGAAAACAACAACCAAAAAAGAGCATTATTTTAAAAATCTTTGCACCAATACCATATGCACACCAGTGGGTATAACACATAATGAACAACCACAAGGAATGACACTACCAAGGGGACGGCTCGCGGTTTTTAAGGCCCAAAGCAGCTATTGGACTATGCGGAGTGCCTAAGAGGTGTGAGCTGGTGGTGGAGCTGTTCCTTACTTGATGGGCACGGTGGGCGAGCCCGAGCGGTGGAAGTGCACGTTCTGCCACTTGCCGTCGCGCCGGTGCCACACGCGCGTCTCCTCGGACTGCATAGTCTTTGGCATGCCGCTGCCGTCCATGTACTGCGTCAGGCGGATGTACGCGATGCACGCCGCGTCCTCGCCCACCAGGTGCACGTGCGGGTTCAGGATGATCGTGTGGATCGGCTTGTTGCTTTTGGACAGAGCTACGAGACACACGCGCACACAGGGGCACGCAGGGGAGAAATCGCGTTTGCTCTGGGTAAGCCGAGGGAACTCATGCCAACCCCTTTTACAAACAAAAATCTCAGGCTTAGCAGATACAAATTCATAATTAGTGTTTAATGATAATCACACTCGATAACTAAAATACACTGCAGAATGAGCAGAATCACTTATTATACACTATTTAATAAGTAAATATGTTTAATCCATGTACATCTATAGATTAAATAAAGTGGAGGGCACCATCTGGAGTTACCCAACATTTCAGTTTTACTGTTATGTCTAATGACATTTGTACTTAGTCTTTTCAGTTAAAATAATTCAGCTCTTAACTCATTCTTTATTTTGACTTTCTCTTTCCAAATACCTGAAACTCTCCTCCACTCTCTGAGACGCCCTGTTATGTATGAATGAGCAGAGCAGAAGCAGACTGGAAAACATCTATAGCAGAACTCTGAAAAAAATAATACTCCCTTCCCTTGCCCAAGTCGATTAACTCCCAAACTAAAATGCTCATTAGATGAGAGAGACACAGTCACAAGGAACAGATGAAGACTTGGAGATCAAAAGGGAATATTTACCATTCTCGAAGTAAAACCGGTGGAAGTCCATCCCTTCTACCAGATTACCCAAAGCTTCAGGTTCAAAAGACGTAAGGCCTGGATCACAGATTTTCCTGTGGAAAAGAGGAAATTCTGCAATGAGCACATGTGGTTATGGATCACAACTTTGGAGAGATTATTTCTAATTGTTTCTTTCATTCCTATTGAACATTGCACCTACTCATGCCATCACACTGGAAAAGAACAGTACTCTTAACATGAGGAGAAGGCATGGAGTTCTGGTTTCAGCTCAATTAGTAAATTTGGCAGCTTACTTTAAGTGGACCACATTTCAAATAAATCTTGTTTTGACCAAAAAAAAGAGCCGCAAGTCAGTGTTATTCCAAGTAAGAATTCTCACTTGTGACAATGAAAACTTGCTGCTGTGCAATGCAAGGGATATTTTTTATGCCTCACGTGATTATGTAAGCAAGATTTAAGTATTTTCTTTTAACTACACTGGATTTATACTAGCAGCTCTTCTGAAACTGGCAATGTCTGAAGCCAGGGCAAAGCAGCCCTGAACACATCTTGAGTTCTGTGGGGGCATCTGGGAAGGCATTTCAACAGTACATAACTGCAAGCACAGGCACTCACATATAAACATGAGTATTTACAGAGACAGTGTCAAATACCCCACCTCTCCTCACTCCCTCCAAAATGAGGAGCTTACGTGTAAGCTTCGAAGTCCCCGTTGTTGATGGCTTCAATCAACTGCTCGGTCACCTTGATAATCTCCTGCTTACGGGCTGGGGAGAGATACAAACCCAATCTTACAGAGGAAGGCAAAGCGGAAGGTGACAGCTGACAGGTATTCTGTCACTTCCCAGCTGACACAACAACCACCTCTCTTCCTTTCTATGACCAAAGGACATGATATTACATTGCTTCTTTACACTGATTTGCCTTCAGTGGACTCCTGTATCCACAAGGAAATTAAACACATGTCAAGATCAATCCACTTCCCTATCACACTTCTAATTATCTTTCCCTCACTGAAGGATCTGCTGTTTAAAAAGCAAACCAAACCAAACCCCAACTCTAAATTTCAAACTCAAGGAAGCTGATTATTGTTTTACAGCCAGTCAGGCTGTAGCAGCTCTCTCGTGGAAGCAACAGTTGTAATTCCCCAGCATACTCTCACACATGGATTTGACCATTAACACAAGCATGCCTGGAATCTTAAAACCAAAGTACTGTGAGAGATCACATTCTTCAAAAGAAAATGCTTAGGAGCACATAGAGAAAGTAACTTTCCAATGCTGTGCTCAAAACTGGCACTGTGGTGTTAACCTTTTCCTCAGTGTACACCTAAAGTATTCACATGAAAAGGACCAAAAAGAAACCAGCAAGGAAAAATGTGATGGAGAAAAAAAGTGGATGTAAAGGTCTAGCAAGGCCTTTTGTGAGCAGCTCTTGACTATTAGCACTATGCCTAAGAGTATTTCAAGTATGAACTGCCTTATTTTTCACAAAGACTGTGGAAAGAATGAAGACTTTTAATCAAGAGAGTAGCAGTGCCTCCATTACCATAGGTTTAAATATCATGGGCCGGACTGTGTGGACAGTCTATGGCATTGCCAGCACCAGCCAAGCAGTAGGATGGCTGAGTCAGAAATAATGGTGCAGTCTTACAGAAGGCTGGCAAAAAGAAATCCAGAACAAGCAGGCCTTGTGCAGTGAGGAAATTACCAGCTCTGCATGCAACAGCTCACATACATGCAGCTGAGCTAAAGAATTTGATTAAATAACCCAGTAACACATCTCAATCAGAGACGAGGAAATTACAGACCATTAAATCAGACAGTGGGAAATGAGGTAAAAATCTCTGATCAGTTGCTACATAATCATGAGCTCATGTTAATGGATAACGATATAAGCAATTAATATGTCTACAAAGGTACTGTAGTTTCCCGACGAGAGACACAAAACCACACGGACACATAATTTATTGTCACTTGGCTCAAGACAACTGGCAATATTCCCTTTTTCACTAATATCAGTCATGCCTTTCCCGAGTTTTACCATGGTACCTTTGATGTTGAGATATACAAGATATAATTCCACATCAACCTGAGAAGGGAGAAATTGAACCATGTTGCCAAATTGATGGTTTTCCTGATTTTAGTTCCAAAATTAAATTGCAGTGGAACATGTGTTTTCATTAAACTTTCTGACAGAAGCCACCTAATATTGCAGGATGTGGTTCCAGCAAAGTTTCTCTGGGCTGTACTAATATCCAGGAGAGCTGTGTCTGCAGATGTTTCCATGGGATGTGAAACACATCCATCAGGAAGCTCTAGAGGCCAGCAAAGCCAGCAAAGGAGATTACAGCAGTTATCACTGGCTCCATCCAATCCATCAGCATCCAACTCCAGCACTGGTGTCAGCACTTGTGGAAAGACTTCACAGGTCCCAATGCAGACTCTCAGCAACAGGAAGATGTTGCCAAATCATCTGCCTTCCAACTCAGTCCTCAATTTTTCCACAAAATTACAAGCACCACACGAAACTCCACGGAAGTCACTACGCTACTCTCACCTTTCAGCAACACCCAATTACACCCATATTAGAAAATTACATTTCTTCCTACTTAGTGATCTGACATTTTCACTGGCAGTGAGCCATAGGGAGAGGTGGAGCACAATTTAGAGAGTGGAGTTCCAAAACTGATTTATCCTATTGCGCAAAACTCTTTGCCTTGTTCTCAGCCCTTGCTCAATACAAGAAGAACAAGGCAGTGTGAGGTAACAGCAGACATCAAAGGCTAATTAAAATACTCAGGAGCCACTGTGATTTTACACAAACCTCCTCCTGACTGTTTTGAAGTTTTACACCTTCTCATGTGGGTATTTGTGGGGGTACAGGGAGACAGACTACAAACAGAGAGCAAAAGTGTTTCTGCTTCACTGTCTTGGAAGCAGAGGTCTAACAAGGAAGGAAGGAAGAAAGGAAGACAGGAAGGCAGGCAGGAAGGAAAAGGAGACAGAAAAGCTGAACTATAACAGACAGAAAATTGGAAGGAGACTGGAAAGCAGCAGAAGGAAAATACAGCTGTGACTTGGTGGCCACGTGCATCCGGTCAAACCCCTGAACCTACCCTGAGCGCAAAGGAAGAAATAGGGAAGGCAGTGGAGATGAACTGAGGTGAAACGATATTGGTAGCAACTGTGTCCTGCTACTGCAGACAGCATCTGAGAAATAACTGTCAGTTCTTAAGAGTGGTAAGAGAATTACCAAATTTTCATTGAAAGTTTGATGGACTCCACAAAACACGGGCTCTTCGATACTTCCAATTTTTTCCCATCTAAATACACACTCCAAACTATGCAAGGACAACGCAAGGCATTAGGGAAGAGGCATCTGGCCAGCTCCCATCTGCCAGATAACTGTCGCTTACAATCACCATTTGCATTTGACTTTTTCATGATTTATTTTTTTCTCCAATAGTTAACTTGCCTTGTATTGAATTCTAGGACAATTATGCCATTTGATGTACAGTGGCAATTTCATGCTATTATACTTCTCATTTGATGTGCAGTCAGGATTCCCTAAATAAAACTAAAGAAACTAAACTTCCTAAACAAAACTGACAACTGTAATGAGATTGTGGTAAAACTGGTTCAGCTACTTTTTCTACAGCGTGGTGAAAGTAATTTCAAAAAGTAAAGCCTGACCCATCTACAGTTTCTTAGAATATGACAATGGCTTTCCACAGCATAAAATTACATACTCTGTACACAAAGGGTAACTGAGCAAAAATACACCTGGTGCCTTTAAAACGACTGAGATGTGAGGGAAGAACATTGATGAAAGAAGTCAAAGGTGCTGAGCCACTTCACTGAAAAGCAGTGAGGAAACACTGCAGACATAGCCCACCTGTGTGGAGAAGATGGTGGCTTTGATGTTCTTTGCTCAGAATATGGGTGAAGTAATTACATTACAGAAAAGGCCACGGACCTGTTCCTTAAAGAGCACCTTCACCGCCATAAGGTGAAGGAGTTAAGGTAATTAATAGGGGTCTAGCAGTTAAAAAAAAATAAATCCCCTGCTTTGGCAAGTGAGTAGGTATACGACTAATACAAAGGAAGTTCAAGCAAAAATATTATGAAGAAGAGCTATAAAAAGACCAAATAATAAGAGAAAGAACAAACAAGAACATTTCCAATCATTGGCTAAAATGATTTCTGCAGCACTGCTGTAGCACATACATTAGCTTTAAATGAGTCATTAACCTCTAGCTATATTTCACTATCTTTTTTCCTTGCTCAGGTACAGGATGAGGGATAAGCTTTCAAAATTAAAGACCACCATTAACACTAAAATCTAAACAACATAAAATGAGGAGAAACACCACATATGCAAAAAGAATCTAACACTTTCAATACTTTAAACCTACAAAGAGCAGCTGCCCAGGCAGTGAAATCAAGTATCAAAGGAAAACCAAAGTACAAAACAGCAGCAAAAACTATTTTTCCAGCAGGGAACTCTGTGGCTTTTTTTCCCTTCCTGTAGCCCCAAGAAATATTTATAAACTCGATCTGCAAGAATCACACAGAAATGACAGATATTTTGGTATTTTGATTGCAGAGAGAAGGTGCAGCACAAAAATAAGCTGTAGATACATGAAAGTGAAGCCTTCAGAAATATCTGTACCAGAGACTTCATGATTTATGACACACAAGAAAAGAACCCTTGTAACTCACTGACCACCATATTACCCAGCATATTTTTTAAAACTGACACCAGTGAAAATAGTAATTTAAACCACTTTCTGCTTCACTCAGATATTGGAACATCTTTCTCCTGCCGTCAGCCCTTCAGATGACTGACTATGTCATTGCTGTATTGCAATGGCTAAGCAGTGAAGCACGTTTCCAGAAGAACAAGGTAACCTTGTTTCAGATTTGCACATGCACTTGGAGATGATTAAAACGATTTTGCTTCTAACTTGCTCACATGTTTCTCAAGGCAAAAACCCTTAAAACTTTTCAACTTGGTACTCTTAACTACGTATCTCAGTACACCTCAGACTGGATTATTCTCACAACATTTTGGACATGTATAAGTACAGACAAGTGAGTTTGTTCTCTCAACTCCCGTCCCTTACAGTCAAGGGAGAGAAATCAGCACTTTCAGGGCACAATTCATCATATTCTAAAATAGATTTTTAAGACAAGTGTGACTCATCTGACCTATTTGCATTGGCTAAAGGGAGTCTAGACAACCAGCTCCAACGCAGATATCTACACTGTGGAGGAGGGTTAAATCTGGGGGGACAGATCCTACTGGTTGTGCTGCTGTTTTAAAACAGGACAGTTGATATCAAGGTGACAGTGGTCTGCTAAAATGGAACGGCACAGCAGGGGGAACCCAGCTTCACTTCCCATCTGAACATCGTCCGAGCGAACAGCAGTCAGATGGAACGCACACAGCCAGTCAAGTTATTTCTATACTCTGGAAATAACCAAAGTCCGAGAAGAAAGAGGAAGAGACTAGAAATTTTATCCTGTGTTGTATAACAAGTTCTGGCTGTGTGCATGTACCAGATTTCATTCAGCTTTACACAGTGGACTCTTGAACGTCACACAATGTTCTTCCAAATGATTCTCATCACATCAATATTTGCAAATTCTCTGCTGATAATTTTTCTTACAATTTCTGCCACAAATATTCCAATTAAATAATTTCTGAAAATAAAAGAACAGGCTGCATGAATAGATGACTGACTTGGTCTCAGATCTACATAAAACCCACCTAGACCCTCAGATGACAAGGCATGCTCCAGGGGACTTCTCTTTTAGGAAGTTTATCAAGATTCAGTGTACAGAAGATCAGTGCTTATCTCTTAGCCCACACTTAACCTTAAACTTTGATAGGGACTAAAACATCTGAGTTGTCATCTCACATGTACATCCTTCTCCTGGAGCCTGCTGATTCCAAAGACTTGCTCTGATTCATCGAATTATGACACAGATGGATGATCCACAGAATTTTATTTAGGTTATTTGATATCTTTCACCTATCTGAAAACTGGTAAGCCTGCTACTGCCCTATAAAATTTAATTCTTCAGCTATGTAGGCAAATATTTGAAAAACTGACCCAGAACTTTTCCATCCTGTACTGACGAAACAGATCCAACAAAATTAATGCGTCTATTTCAATTAATGCTAAGCAACTTGTCACATGCCATACATAGTATATTTTTATTTATATGGAATCAATTATGTCTAAAGATGCTCTCTCTCTATGTGATTATATGAAAAAACTACACTAATATTTATGCAGCATAGCAAATGTTGGCAAATGTTCATTTTTTAATGACAAATCACCTACAGTCTCAGACCAAAGCTGCACTATGGTCACTGCACTTACAAGACACTGCTCTATGGTTTCCCAACAGGTTACCTTCATCGTGGAATCTGGCTGCTGTCTCCAGAAATGATGTTTGAAGCCTTGATGAGCGAGACATTAACAAGCTTTGCTGCTGTGCACATTTTTATTTAAACTGTGCTCCTGCCTAATCACTCAATAGCTCAGAGAAACAGGACAGGTGAGGTCGCCAGCATTCGGATCTGAAAATGCTGGGCACATAAAGGATATTGTGTGCATATCCACCGTGGATGGAATAAAGCCTTATGGCAGGTGTTACTGACATGTCAACCCTCGGTGTTCACAGCCCAGATCTCTCCTATTAATTCCTCTTTTCCCAGGCTCTGGGCAGTTTGTGCCGGCAGTATTTGTAGTTCTAGTGTGATACACACTCTTCCATATGTTGATACAGCCTCTCCTCAAAATGAAGCTACACTTTTGGCATTACCTAGCAACAGCTGTGACCAGAGACAGCCCATCCTCTCCAGGACCGGTTTCTCTCGCCTGCATTAGCTGACCCCACCAAAAATTCCACTCAAATTTAAAACAAGGTTCATGCCAATAACACAGAGCCCGTGTTCCCAAGGGCCCGCCTGGGTCTCACCTTCACCTGTGCAAATGGCCATTCTTACCAGCAGTGCAACTGCCCTCACACACACTGGCTGCAGGATCAGAATCTGGCAAGCAGAACCTACATTCCCAGAAGTCATTCCCTGTTTCAACTCACAAGGTCCCTCCCCTCCACGGAATTTCTGAAGAATTTCAGAGTTCATTTATAAACAAGAAATGCTCTACCCAGGTCTTGTACATTCTACCAACACAGCGCCTTTCCCCTCTCATATTTTAACACTGGAGATTTCCTTTACAGTCAGTTCATCACTGATCATCACAGATCTCCTCCTGAGCAGAGCAGGACACTTCCCAGTTGTCCTATCAATGCTGCAAATGAACAGCTGCCACAGCAGCTTCAAGGCTGGTTTATCAACAGGGATGCTCAAGAAAGGAATTTGATATAATAAACCTAACAGGTAATTAATGCCAAGGCCTTATCCAGGATCCAAGCAAGAGGTGAGGCAAATCTCTCTCCCTAAGCTGAAAACTACTGCAAAGATTACGCCTGCAAGATACAGCTTTCTGAAATACAGACCTATTTATCCTGCCCTTACAGCCGATGAAAATACTTTTACAATTAATAACAAGAAAAAAAGACCTAAAAAGTGTTACTTTTGTAAAGCCTACGCACAGGTCATTCCTAGATCAGGCAGATCACAGCATTGACCTTTTTTGAGCTTCTGTCAGATGGTGGGCAGGGAAGAGGAGGAGAGACAAAGGAGATCATCTGACAGATGAGTCTCTCAACTTACATAGTACAGAGGAAGGAGTGGAGTGGGAGAGCTCAGACTCAAGCGATTGACTCTCTGAGTTTGCATTTCTCATGGACTTGCCCGCTGAATTGATGGAAAGAAACACAACATATGAACAAACAAAGATGAAGAGGTAGAGTGTGATCAGACTCCTCAGCAGGCACTGGCAGCAGGAGCGGCCTCTGGGGCACGGCAAGGGTGGTGACCAGTGGGATGAAGAAGCAATGGAAGAGGAGGAGTGGTGGGTGCAACTCAACCTCTCCATGTCCTCCTCCTTTGTGAAAGCTGTGTGAGGGTCAAGTACATGTGAAGGAAGAAAAAAAGAAGGCCAAAAGAAAAATAATGATAATTTAATTAGAAGCAGTAAGAACTTAGAAAATCTTTGAGCACACAAACAACGTTAATGATGTACTTTCATGGGCAGTGTGGGTGCCAAAGAACAGTTGTAAAGGTGTGAGTGACTCTGTTCAGATGCCAGCGCAGATTTACCTGTGTATCCAGTACTCAGATACACAGGGCTTTGAAAAAGCTTTGGAAAAATTGTTCTTAGAAATCTGAATGGTTTTTTAGGAATGTATATTCCAACAGAAAAAGTTTAAACTGCTTTCTTTCTACTGTTAAATAAAATCAAGCCAGCAGGTATAAGATGAATTACAAATACATGAAATACTTCGAAGCAATGTACCTTCCAGCAGCACAGGTAAATCACAATTTGTCAAATCTGTAAGTGCCTTACAACTCAGCAATTTTTCCCATTGGGAAGCATCATTTTTACTAATGCTTTCGTTAATTTGCCTCTGGGGCCAAAAAGATACCATGAGAAATCCAGATCTCCTGTTTACAGTAAACTTAACAACTCACCTTTCTGAAAGTCTGTGGACAAAAATAATGGTGGCATTCCACAGCATTACTTGACAAATCAAACGCATATCACAGAGATGCTGCCCAATAGTTCCGGTCTCATTACTACAGAAGAAGAAACCCCACAAGCAATCCCAGAAGGAGGCATTGCGTACAGTCCGGTTCTCAGTATGTTCTTCCTGCCCACTCCTGTCACTTTTAGGAGGGATCACTGTCATGTAGATAAGCCCATGACTGATGGTTAATGTCAGAAATTTATCTCAGCAAGGAACCTAAACTACAGCTTCAAGTCATTTCAGTCTCAAATGACAGAATTAGCTTATTTCTTGGGTTATTAAAGCTCACTGTTGTTTGCCAAGCACTGTTGCTAGTAAAAGAAATATGTTCCAGTCCTAAAAGAGGTAAATGCATACATAAATAAGAAAAAGTTACAGATACCAAGATTTTGAGGAAATAAAAAATAAGAAGTAAGTCTGATTTTACTGTCTTGAAGTTAAATACCTGCCTTCAAAAGTGAAAACAGGGTGAGATCCTGACACAAGAGGAGAATGCTCTATGCATCCCTGGCAGACAGGCGGTAAGAATTTGATCCTGAAGACACATTTATGATAGGTGATGTAAGACATTTTTAATTGCTCCCTTTCTTAATGAATCCTAACATTGGTAACACTTGGCACAGAGACGTACGTGCACCCGCTCCCACAGCGCACACGAGACTCGAGCGTGCTGGGAATGCTGCACCCCACGCAGACCCGGGTGAGCCACGCCTCTGCAAAGAGGCAAATCAATACCAAAGAACAAGGCCCTTGATGCACAGCTGGATGTTTTCAGCCTGCGTGGGCTGCACGAAGGAAGGAGCCCTGGCCCTGTTTGTGCAGTCCAGCACGGCGCTGGGATACCAGGAGCAGGAATAATGCGCACTGCCCGCACACCTCTGCAGAGCCATTCCCTGGCAGGTGTGGATCCCACTGCAATGCCATAAAACACACACTAATACTACTGCTCAGTTCCAGCCACAGCTCCCTGCTCCTTCCTGGGAAGGACAGAGCCTCTTCCAATGCTGTACTCCATGCTGCAAAGAAAAGCAAAAAGGTTTTAAATGTTCTTTATCATCTAAGGTAGAAAATGTTCCTTCTGGGTCTCAAACGTGGCGACAAACATGTTGAGTCATCTTGCGCATACGTGTAAGGACCCGGAGAATTCTCTCTCCTACCTCTGAAATCCATTTCTCCCTATCAGTATTTTATCTCCAGTGGCTGTTGCTGACAAGAGACAGCTTTCTCACTGTTCTCCTACAAACTATAAATCCAGGAGTCAAGTTTGGTGTAGGGGGGAAATCACCTTTCCTAAGTGCTTTGCTAGAGCAGGAAGCTTGAGCTTATAATAGGTGTCAGGGTAGCAGGACTGCCTATTCCCTGAATCATTCTTCAAATTAGACCCTGGGGGCACTGTTAGCTTTAATTTATAATAAAACAGTATGAACAGCAGCCTCCAGTGGAAAGATGGGAAGTGTGAGAAGAATACTAAGAAGTGAAAAACAAGCAAGTTCCCGAGCAATTAGTGAGAGGGAGATTATATTTGTCTTTTAAATAAGCAGAAAATGAAATCCCTGTACACTGTGCAGGGAAAGACTCAAGCAGTATCTTGTTCCTCGGATCTGTGCTTACTGCAAGATGCCCCTTTTCTGTTTTGGGAATACCGTATATTATGGCCACCCAACCTGCCCTTAATCGTGATATTGCACAATCATGTAAAAGAATTAGGCAAACTGTTTTCATTGCTGTTTTTCCTCATAGTTGTATCCCCTTGAGGTACAATTTTGTGTGCTAAGCTTCAGACAGAATTTTCGAAAAATCCTGCTGTAGTAACACTACGTTATATCATCACACAGAGGCCCTATAATTAAATTATTCATTTAATAAGCTTAGTTGTTAAACTGCACGAACTAGTTTGAAGGAAGAAATACAAAGTGTTATGATTAGAGGTAAATTACACTGTATTTTCTGCAGATCCCTATAATTGTTCTCTCCCTTCACATTGACTCAAACCACCACCACTTTGTCGCATCCATTCTCCCTGTTTTATCTTACTATCACCTGTACGTATACCATTGTTCTTTGAGGCCAAAAGGCAATCTTTTTTCTGAACAAGAGACACACAAACCTAATACACCCTTTTTCAAGCCCTTTGTGCTTTAAATCACAATCATTAAAGTAGTTATGTTGACATCACAGCATAATATTTAGAGGGGGAAAAATGGAAACAAAAATATTATCTGTGAAGCTACAAAACTAAGTTTATGAGAAAAGTTTTGATGTTAGTTTTTAAAAGAATAGTAGAAGACTAAAATAAGTGTATGGACAGAACAAAAGAAAACCAAAAAATTACACTGGCATCTGAACAGAAGAAAAATTAAAATGGTAACATGAAAAAAACCACAACCAAACCCAAAACACAAATGCATGTTAAACATAAACTAAGTAAAAGCTACAAAGCACTGACTTAGACATTTGTAATCTACCTCTATTATTACTGGAACTAATATCTTAGTTAAAAAGCAGTAACTTGATACTCTTAATCCCAAAACATCACGGGAAGTGGTGTTTTGGGAACTGAAAAGTTAAAGTTAAGTCTGAAACATATCAAAAGTAATTTCTTCTAGAAAAGGAAAAATGCTATTCTCTTGCAAGCTACATTAGGGGTTTAATGACCTACTGAAATACAACCACGAAACTCATGTTACTGCTTCTCCAAACATTTCAAGCTTAAAATCATACCTTTCACATCCTCATCTTCGATGGTCGTGTTGGAACTCTCTGTTGATTCCTGTTGAGAAGTAAATATGAGTCGAATGTATAAAACAAGCCAAGCCTTATTTGCGTGCCTTGGAAAATGACAGGATTAGTTACAGGAATCATGCAAAGCCTTGAAGCGGGGTGGGATGTCATTCACAAACAAATGGTCACACACTGATTGAGACATTTCCACCTGAAACGAATGTCAAACATTGCCATTCTCCACAGGAGGGAATAGAAACACAAATCCTGCACTCTGATGCTTTTACTTCACAGGAATGTACAGGAAAGTTTTTTTCTTTAACATCCAACTGTACAAAGTCCATCTGAAATGTATGAATTACCTCAGCCAAGTAGGAGAGCTTGCCATTTTAAGCTTAGTGATTAAACCAACTGTGCAAAATAAGTCATTCCATTCCAATTCCACCTTCTAAATATGCAGGCTTCTGCAAGCTACAATTTACAACCAATTTCCTGTTCATATGACTTATGCAATGTATATTCAAATGAAGCCTCACAGTGATTTGAAGCATATTGGATCAGATTATCTCATTTTTATACTGGTTTTGTGATTTTTTTTTTTTAAAGGAGATGGAGAATAGATAAACATATGGTAAGAACTTTGACAAAGGAAGGCATCTTTGTATCAGTATTCTTCAACCAACCAGTCACGCAGAGGAATGACTCATCCATCAGACAGTTTATTCTTAAGCCATTGCACTTAAAAAGGCAAGGTTATTGTATCTCAGTCTTTCCTTAATTACCAAAAACATGAAATATAATGGGCAAATTCAGCAGGGCACTGTCAAATCTAACAGCTTCAGAGGGCTGCAAAGTTTTACACTACATGGTTTTTTTTATCTCTATACTTTGAGAAGTAAAACGTTGTTTTTTTTTTATTTGCAGCTCAATAACAAAAAAGGTTAACTGCTCTGTTTTTATCTGGGAGAGAAGAAAGGACTGGTATCGCATTTAATTCTTTAAAGGATTTTACAATTAAATAATAAAAGGTAAATTTGCCAGTGCCCTTCATTTACCGTGTCCTCACAAGGCTGAGCCAAAGGAATGTTCAAGAGGGCTAATGCATTACTCAGACGTTCAAACCCCAAATGTGCATTGATAAGTCAAACTAGAGGAATTAATTCACACACAAACAAAACTGAACGAGCCACCATGCTGTCCCTGCCCTGGCTGTGTTAGACGTTCCACCTCTACACAGACGTATCATGCTCTAGCACTTCAAGTATTAGATAAAGTACTTACAAGTGAACAAAAACCTCACACAAATACTAGTTGTAAACACCATGCAAAGCTCACAGGGCAGATGTAGCCTCTAACACTGAAGCATCCACTCCAGTTGCCATACTACAAGGATCAGTCTTTCAGATAAATTTAGGAGGAGCTCTCCTCATTAAGTGGTTCGTTTGTTTGCTGTGACCTTTTGGGACATTGGGTTTCTTAGTTGCTGAGATTATGTAATAAAATCAAGTAGATGTAGTCATGCCAATATTTTATCTAGGTTTTCTGGGCTTTAGTGGACTTCAGCGATAAAGATCAGCCTGCTGTTCAAACACAGGCTGCTCGTGGCCTATGGGTTTAAACTTGGGGAGCTGAAAGAGTAGGAACACGAAAAGACAAACATGAAAAGTCCTGTGTTGGACAGATGTAGGGGACATAAAGGATCCGGATACACAAGCACAACACACGGCATCAGCACTTCCATGCTTGAGGAATGTCTGCATGCGTTATTTTGTCACTCAGATCCACTCCTTCTCTTATGAAATAACCACAGGGAGTTAAGACTAGATAAATGGGATGTGAATTAAGTCAACACTGCAAACGGTGAAATTCTTGTTGAAGCATAAATTCTTTTCAGGAAACCTAGGAACATGTGTTATATATAAATGATGGTATTTCCTGGCCCTTTTCAAGTCCATGCATGAAAAAAACAAAACAAAACACGTTTTAGGGATCAGCTGCCAGACGCAAATATCACAATACATGAGAAAAAGAAAAGAGCATGAAGAAAATATGTAAAAATCAAAAGAGCTCTTTGTCACTTGGAATGTGAAATTTTTTTGGAAATTGCCCAGTGATGTTATGGAAGAAAACCAAAGTCCTGTGCAAAAGACATGTCGCGACACAGTGCATAAGCATGCTGAGAAACAGCAGATGGGATAAACTGAAATGACATCTTTGTCTGAGGTGACAACTGCATGTAAAACTCGCCGGGATCGTCTCACCACACTCTGAGAACAGCATTCTTAGGTTTCCCTCAGACTGCAGCATTTTTGGCTGAAATGAGAGACACCCCCTGCTCCCCGAGCCGGGCTGCGAGCTCTGCCCATTGCTACCGACCCCCCTAAGAGCTTCAGGAGCTCCGAACGCACGCAGCAGGACGCACGCAGAGGATGGACACGGATGAAAACAGGCTTGAGAGACACCAGGTGTAACAAATGCAGGAATGAGATTCTCCTTCACAAATTCTTGGAATGGCCCTACTGTGCTGTGGAATAGTGGATGGAATGTGTGGTGTGGAAAAGCAAGATGGAGTTGATTCTTTCTGAATACCTTATTTCCATCAGGGTTGTGGATTACTGTAGTTTGGGGCTCCTGAGCGAGAACAAAATAAAGAGAGAAAGAGTTCCCATTGGTAAATACATTTTCATTGGTGTGATGGAGTGCAAGAAGACTCAGCTCACAAATGCTGAACACTGACAAGAGTTAAAACAAACGTTAACTGTCGCCAGGGGGTGGAACTGGATGTTTCTAACACAGATTTCCTCAAGAGCAAGCCAGCAAAAAAAGGCCATCTCACCTAATGCAGCAGCATGCAGAGACCTTATTCAGGACTGGGATGTGCAGGGCTTTGAAGCTCTGGGGACCTGCAGAGGCTCTTCTGCACAAGGACAGGCCAAATGCTCCGTGTGCTTTCCTGTCTGAGCGTGCACAGGCAGGGCAGCCACAAATCTTTAAGCTTTAATAACCTCTTCTCTTTACTCAGGTTTGCTTGTACTAGCATGAAGTGGTCAAATTGAAATACAGAGGAATTGATAAAGATTAAGGATGAGTTGACTATGCCTAGACACCACCATGGTTTGGAACGTGTGGACTGCCCCCAATAGCTGCCTTGGCAGAGCTGCATAAAAGCAAGCGAGAGAGATCTTCGTGTCATTTAAAAGTGTAATTTCCCCAAATCCTTTTCCCTTGAAAAAAAGTTCAATAATCTTTGAAATGGCAGTTAGCCAGCACGTTTTCAGCATGGACCATCGGGCACAGCTCTGTCTGGGAACAGACTGCCATAAACTCCTGCATGCAACCTGCTGGCTGGGCCTTAGGAAGTACTTACTGTATGCCTCAGTGCCAGCTGCTCAAAAAAATTCCCGAGGAAAAATGCCTCCAAATGTGTGTGAACTACCCCCATTTTCAAAGTTTTATATGCACATGGGAAACAACAGGTTGCAACGTGATGTACTTAGGCACTGGCATTTACACTGGTGAGCCCCGTGATACACAGGTGCCTTAGAAATAGGGCTATTAATAAAAGCAAGACTGCGGTAAACATCCAGGAACATCACTTTGATTTGTAATATGTCCTTAACAGAGCTTATTAATGAGTAAAATCTCCTGCTGATTTAAATGGAAGAGAAACAAGCAAAATGTTTAGCTCTAGATGCCTCTTGATCCCAGAGAAGACTTGCAAAGTCCTGCTGAGTTTCAGGAAATACAGAATGAAAATCTGAATAAGGTCTGTTTTATGGCAGCCTAGTAATAATCCTGTTAGCTCTCCTGGATATCAATACTTTAACTAAGACAAAGCAGAGAAAATAATAGAGCTGGTTTTTAAAAATTTTGTTGGTGCAAAAGGTTAGCATTAGAATGTGGAAAGTCATCAGGCAAAGAGCTAAGAGCAACACCAAGCGCATTCTACTCACTTTCTGGCACAGCATGCAAAAAATTCAGCTACGGTTACAAATGCTATGACTCTACCGCATCCAGCTTCCATTTAACATTTTCTGTCAATAAACACGCTCTAATGGACTTCCTCACAAAAAAAAGACAGCATAATTCAAACAAAAAGGTTTTCCAAAACCTGTTTTTAGAAAGCAAACAGAGTAAATGCATGAAAAAGCAAAAAAGGAAAAAGAAAGGAAGAACAAACAGAAGACAGTCAAAAACTTCCAGATAGCATGAGAAGGAAAATTCCAGGTATACCAGCGCCGGGGTAGGAATATTTTCCTTGGGGCTGGTTACCACGTTGGTTTTGTTGTTTATCTGTAGGTATGCAGAAAACAGAAACAGACAGGCCTTAGAACCCATGGTAGGCACCGTATCTATATCTCTGCACACAACATCTATAGACAGGTATCGGTATCTATAGATAGATATAGATATGGAAATAAAGAATACAGAAAGATGAGCTTGGGCACTCGCAGGAACACTAACACTAGCTCCGGGAGCTGGCTGGCAGCTCCTCCCCACAGGCTGCCACAGCCCTGCACCAAGGCCGAGATAAGGGATGGATGAGTGCAGCTGAGACACTTAACAGAGAGCCCTTAAGTAGCAGCTAAGCACATCTAAGAAGAATAAACATGGGTTGGAACAAAGTCTGAAATAGCCACTACCATTTCATGACATGCAGTAGTGTTAACTCATTGCACCCAATAGTTCTTTATTTCTAATGGATTATCCCTACCATAAATAGTATTTGGTTATTCGTAGCTCTCCAAGAATCTGTAATTTGTTCTACTGGCTTCTGATTCCACTTTGGAATAAATATGACTGATGCTAGAAAGAGACTGGTGCCCCTTTAGCTTTTTTGGTGCTAATTTTAGCAGAAAATAATTGGCAGCTTCTCAGTGTTGGTACTGTGAGTTGGAAGCGTGAGGTTTCCCACCATGGTACCTGTAGTTTTACTGCAGCAACCAGCACCTCTCTGTTTAACTTTACATAGAGGTCATCAGGGTACTTCTTAGGCTTAGCACAGTGCTACACCTTCTGGCTCTTATCTGTACAAAATATTAATTCAAATTAAACTGCTTAGCAGGACGTTTAAAACTATCTGATCCTTTAAATACATTTTTTAAGATTTAACTTTAATTAATACCATGGGGTATGGGAAGAACAGAAATACTAAAAATCATGTAGTGAGCCACTTTGTACATGCACTAAGAAGCAAGATTCAAGTATTGTAAAACTGGTTTGAAAGATGAATTTTTTCTTCTCTAACAATAATTAGGAAAAAATATTATGTACATTTTGGTCATGTCTAATTTCAGCAAGCGTGGTCCAAAGCATCACGCAGAACTTTGATCTGAAAATGCAAGTTCTACTGAACCTTCCAGTCGTAGTACTTAGTAATAAATGTGCAAAGCAATGAAAGAAATGCCCGAAATTGTTTTGTTAATGGATTTTCCTAAAAATGTAATTAGCTTTACAGAAGGGAAAGAAATGAAATTCACAGACTCTATGTCCTCAACACTTTTTGATGTTTATTTTACTTTGAGCCAGGCGTGGCAGCTGACTTGTGGATTCCAGGAACTGGGCCTGCAGCTGAAGTGAATCTTACTTAGGATATGTTTAAATTATGGAAATGTCACCAGGATTTGCAGTAATTAATTACAGACTGCAAATTTTCTTATTTTAACCAGGCTTTTAGTGACTTTGAAGAATATAAAGTAGTTTTGTTAGTTATTACGTAGACACCAAATGTTATTCAATAATACTTGTGATAGAAACCATTTTCCCAAAAAGAATAAAAGTAATTTTCTTTGATTTAAAAGCAAAGTTCACAATACTCTAGTTCAGGAGGTTGAAGAGCAGTTATTTTTTAAACAATGGTCTTTCTACAGAAATTGTCATTAAGAGCACATATGAGTCATTATTGAGTTGCAAGTGTTTACGCCCTGACTTGGCCTAGTTACTGTCAAATAAATTTCATTTCTCTATGCACAATTACAGCTGTAAGCTGTAGGATTTTCTGAAGTCAGGACAGGGAGAGAACAAACACCTTTGTGCATTAAGTCTTTCATGGGGAGATGTAAGTATTGGCAAGTATTTTACTAGCTTTGATATTTATGGGATTCTGAGATGGGCAGAACCCTGAACTGCTCACTCAGGAAAAAACTTCAAAGAAAACCCCACCCATTTCAGTAAATGAAAGTTCTGCAGGAGAACGGCAGAATAGTGGGAACACAAACAAGACTGCTTGACAGCATACTAAACCTTCCAAGCAAGACAAAAATCCCGTATCAAGTTGCATAACTACAAATTCCTATTTTTGTGACAGTGTAGTTGCTGAGAGACTACGAATAAAAAGACCCTAGCAAAAGGTAAACAGACATAAAGGAAGAACATAAGGAAAGAAATGAAGATTTCACCAGATTTCATACAGTCCTATTCAGTAGTAGCTTAATAGAAAAACTCAAGTGATATCCCAAATGAGTGCTCTCATTTTCTTATGAATACATAAGGAGAACAGGTTAGTCAAAGTTCAATTCCAATTTTGCCTGAGTAAGGAGAGCAGGCTTGGGTCCACAGTCCCTTGGTGGAAGGCCTATGAAAATAAACAATAGTCATTACAGCTACTGCTGAAAACCGCAGGAAATCGATTCAAAACTTCTTCAGCAAGATATCGAGAATCCAGCATTCATTTGGAACAGAGAGAGAGAATGTGATTCAAAATACAGTTATTTCTTCCATGTAAACAGAACTTGGTAAACCCTTTGAAACTTTGAGAGAAAACAGCAATAAGCTGTACATGTTTTCTCTTGCATAGAATAGACACATTGATCTATGAACACATGGTGTATTTTGCATGTATTTTTAACAGCAAAGGGAAATAATTCCAGAAGGATTACAATAGTTTTATATGAAACAGTTACTTTAAAGTTGATTTGTGCTTAACCAGTGACTTTCTGTTTGTTGTGAAGATGGAGAACGTTTCAGTGCTGCATCGCTTGCCAAAAGTCACTCTCTGAGGTGTGACAGTAGTGCAGGACAGACAAACACACAAACACTCCAAACAGCTGGGCGTGACTGTAGAAATTATTATTGGCCTTTTTTCCACAGAATATGAAAATATTTTAACAAACAAAGCCTGTATCTTGGGGCTTTATCTTTCACCTGGTACTTCTGTAACAAAAAGTTAATGCACACTTCAGGTTTGGGATCCTGGCAATACCCACACTGCACCTTCCCGGTGCCCCTCCTTTGGACACCATGGATCCCGTCACTGGAATTTCATATTCACCCAAGGAACAGAGGATTTACCTACATAACTGCACGGCTGCTCACACCTGACCAGCAGCTTTTGCTTTCCAAGGAGAGTTGGCTCCCCAGCGAAAGGTGCGGGTGAGAGCTGTTTGCCTTCTCCCTGCTGGCAGCAGCAGCAGCAGGCAGAGCCCATCCTCATCAACACCTTAAAGGTCACATTCAAAACCATCATAAACAGCAACAGGGGAAGTTATCATGTAGGGTCATGGAGGCCAAATGAACACAAGGCTGAAGAGTACGTTGAGGAGGAAGAAAAGTTATTGAGACTGTCAGCTGGGACATAGCCCTGAGCTGTGAAGGAAGCTGGCTGGGAAACTAGTGTGGAAAGGATGGGAAATTGGCTTTTTCACTCCTGAGCATTTAGCATGGCATCTTGGGCTACAGTGGTTCAATCAATGCAGTACCGTATCACTGTGCAACGTGTTTTGTGTTACATTTTATGATATTAATACTATTAGCTTTTAAAATAAGGTGTATTAAAAATGAAGGGAAGGCTGTTATAAGATTACTATTTTGTTACTATTCTTATTTACTAAGAACAGCTGCATTGGCTGATGTTACATCTACTTTTTTGTTTTTGTATGTCCCCAGGTTAAAAAGAAGTAAAGACTTGCTTGAAAGAATGGCTGAACAATTCACTGTGGATGGCATATAGCAACTGCAGGCTTAAAATTCACAAAGCTGTACTTGAAAGTCTTGCAGTTCTCACAGTATGTTAACAAAGCTAAATGCAACTGTTTGATTTCTAAGTGTGAACGTTTCACAGGAGGAAAAAAAATCTGTCGATAAAGATCCTCACCATCATCTGAACACTCGAACTGGACTTCCTTTTCTGAATTGACCAGTCAGAGAGAAAGGAAAAGAAGAAAACGTGACTGGTTGGATTTGCAGTATCAATGCACGGAGTACAGTATATTTCTCTTTTGGCTTTTTTTTTTTTTTTTAATAAGAAAAAGACAGCTACAGCTGTTGGAAGGGGTGGAAAAATGCTACGGAGCATCTCAATAACAGCATCTCAATTAACAGAAACGACAAAAACAGACTTCCCCAGACATACATTTACTCCCTTTGCTCCACATGACCATGCAGACTAACAGCAGACACATAACATGTGCTGAAAACCAAAGAACTGAACCCCAACAAGTGCAATTTAGGCAAAATTTTGGCAACCATTGTTTCCCGTATTGTAATTGACACTGCGATAGAACAAATAGCATCGTAGACCTGTAGGAGGAATGATATTTAAAAAGGAAAACTGGTCAGAGAGAGTGCATCAAATTGATCTATTCCACAATGAAGCCTGTTCAGGGTTTTCCAACAGTGATAGAATAGTTCCAAATGTGTGCTTCTCCATGTGACTAGGAGATACACTGCTTGGCAGTGAGAAGCACCGAAATGGTACTGTGCTCACTTCTTTGTAGGTCAGGCCTGGGATTTTTTTGATCAGAAAACTGTGCATATGTCAGGCAGCAGGCACAAATATACTGTGAATCTGGTATTTAAGCAAGTATTTATAATATTTTGTTAAAGTAAGACATTAAGATTAAATAGAAAATTAAAATTCACGTCAAAGACATCCTTCTGAGTAAACACAGAGAGCACAGAAGAATATCTTTTGAATCTTATAATGAAAGCTTGAGGCATTATATTAGTCTTCAAGAGTCCTCTGAAGAAAAAAAAATAAAACATATTTTCTGCTGAGTGTTTTTTTTTCCTGTTTTTTTTTTTCCCCCCCGAAGTATTTATGCAGAACGTTCACTTTTGAAGCATCTCTCCTCCTGCAGGGTCTGGTGACGTGAGAACAGGAGCTCTAAATCACGTACGAAAGCTGCCAAAATGTTCCCTTCTTAGCAAGGTCTCTTAGTCAGGATGAGCTGATCTGAGACAGTAAACCCCTCAAGTTCTGCCAAATATAGCAAGTACATCTGGCAGAACACACCTCATGTGGAGCCAAGCCTACCCGTACACTTTTGCTCTTCCAAGAAATCTAATGGAAAGTCAAGGGGAAACACAGAGGCAACAGGGCTGCACATAAACACTGATGCCTAAAAAGCCCACCACCAAACCGTTATTTACAAGCTAATTGATAACTTTGAGTCATTCTCTACATAATCATTCTTCATGAAAAAAGCAAGAAAAAGCATTTTCTCCAGTAGTTTTCTATCTTCTGCTTACTTAATGCTGGCTTTTCAAGCATTCATTTCATTTTTAAGCTTCACCTACTAACTTTAACCACTCCAAATAGCTAGTGAGAAGCACTTACTAACAGATTCTATGAAGGAAAGAAATAGCAATAGCAATAATCAATTCTAAAACCTGGCAGAAGATAGGTGCAGACTAAGAATCTACCTCTGAAATTGAAAGCAGGTGTTTCACCTACCTTAACTCCATCCGGCTTTTTCAGTAAACTCTTGGCTGCTGTAAAACAAGACAAATAATTTCAGTGTCAGGTGGCTCCCCTGAGGTCACCCAGCTGTGCAGCAAAACCCCAGTGCCTCCCAGCTCCAGGTATGTTCTCAGCTTTTATTTCCTCCAGTTATTTCTCTGAGTATGAGGAATGAAATCTTTAGGGAACTACCAATCCTTAGGATTATCAAACATCTCCTTTTCCACTGACTAAAGCCGTAGGTTGACTGTACTTATGCAAGGAGAGAGCTCCTTGGGTGGCAGAGAAAAAACGGAAGCAGGGTGAGTGTGAAAGCAGCAGCTTTGGATATATTAATTTTCTCAAGTGCAATACACTTCTATTTGTTGATGGGGATAGTTAGATACGACTATGAAAAGGTTCTGATTGGTCTCTCATTGTTCTGATGGCAGGGACTTGGACCAGGTGTCTGCAGAGCCCACTGGTATCTTAATGATGGTATCCATATCCATAATCCCCTTCTGGGGACCTCCCACTGGGACAGCATCAGCCTCCTGGCGTGAAAGGGCAGCACAGTTGCAAGCAAGAAAGATTTGTGAAGGGTTGTTTCGGAGAGTTGCTGCCCATGAGTCAATAATAATGAATTCTAGGCTTTGCTTCAGCTCCTAATGAAGAAAAGCTGCTATTTTCTGAGTCATGTTGTACACTGACCAAATTCCTTCAAAATTTCATTTGCCATAACGTTATTCACGTGTCGGACTTTGAATTCCACCACTTAAAACTAGCATCAAATAATTCCAATTTACTAAATTTGGAAGGCTGACGTGCAAACAAGCACAGCACAGCTCTGAACCTGAAAATATTCACAGCAGAAATGCGTGCTGGCTGACCTACCAAATCCATATAAACTATTCACTAAAGCGTAAATGCTTCATGAATCACTGCCAAAGACTTGAAGGATAATAAATTACACAACAAGCCTGGCGTTATTGGCGTTTTATTGTTGTTTATGACCCAATCTTCCCATCAGAAAGTGTTCCACAGCTTAGGTTGTAAGAAATTGCTGTTCTATATATAAGGGAGACAGTCCTGACAGGCAGCTCCCATCATTACTGGCATCCTTATCTTAGAAAAACCCCCCAAAACCCCAAACCAACTGGACCGTGCATGCCCAAGGCTGCTCAGACTGGCTGAGGGTACTGGAGTTACTGAGTATGTGGTTTATGTTCAAAGCTAATTCTTGTAATTGTGGCTTATGTTTCAGTTACATCTGCATTAAGTGCTCATTTTACAGCACAGAATATGTAGGATCACCTCAGCAACTGTACAGAAATGACTAGTGTCCATTATTGTGTTGTTTACATGAAATAAACCCTGGAAAGTGAAGCCAGGTTGATGTTTCTAACTTCACTGACACATCAGCCCTCCAAATGCAGTTTAATAATTATGGATATCAGCCAACACTACCATTAGAACTCCCACACGGCCATGTCTTACAGCTAAAATGAACAAAAATAAATTTGCCTGTATTGTGCAGCAGGACCACTGCACGTTTTTATTTAGAGAAACATGTAAGTAAATATTGAAACCAAATTGTTCTCCACATACTTCGGAGACAGGACACTCCCTGAGGCAATGTGTGCTTTCAGCACCTGAGGCAAGAGGGCCTTAGATTTTACATTACCACAAATATTGTGGGCACTCCCTTAGCTTCAGGAATTTATTTAGGGAAAGCAAAGGGAAGGAGACATTTTTGAAACCCAAGTACAAAAAACCCCAGAAGTCAATTGCTTTCAAAGCCTGCTTTATACCCTTAAATATATGGGAAAACACAAATTAATTCTTATAGGCTGCTGTAGGTCCTTTTGCCAAATGTGTGTATGGACCTTCTGAGTTCTTTTCATGCTTGACAAACACTACATGTTCTATGTAAACAATTAAAAGAGAGGCAGTAAAATGAGGGCACCACAAGCAATAACACCAAGTATTTATTGTGTGTGTGGCACTGCGGGCGCGTCCTTCGGAACGTGCCTAGGATGGATTATTATGCAGTGCTGCATGTTACAGGACATATTCTGGGACTCGGCTGGGTGTGGCCTGAAATGTATTTTTAACAGTATTTGGATTCGTCTTTCTTTAATCACAGGTACTGCATACAAATCAAATATTTAAAGAATTTGCAGGAGCAAAGCAATCAGCATATTCTAAATTAAGCCCACAATGAGAGATTTCTTGCAACTACAAGCAAGAGCTATAAATAAAACCTGAGGCAGCGCTACTAGGCCAGAAAGCAGACTAGAAACAAACGGTTTGTGACAACATGTAGAAATTAAAGGGACTGAGGACAAACAGCAGCTTGGATTGAGAAGAGGAAAAAGATGTTCCTTTCACGTGCTGAGGGTCTTACCTCACAAGAAATATACATTCCACATAAAAGGAAGAAAAAAAAGGAAAATAAAACACTTTTATAACCACATCATCATGGACAAATGACCTTCATAAGTATGCTTTGCAATGAAATACAATGAATAAAGAAATCGAAAAAATAAAATGTCATCAAGAAAAAATATGGGTGGCTAT
>WEIT01016959.1:159069-172830 GCA_013389985.1 Dryoscopus gambensis
TAGGCATGAAAACACTGCCTGTCTTTTGACAGGTAATAATCAAAAAGCAGGGAAGGAGCTCAAATTCTACAGAAAAATCAGACTGTCACCTACAAGAGAATTTCTTTGGCCCAAAGAGACTCAATTCTTGTTTGCTTCATCAAAGGAAACAACATAAATCATACTTAAAGGCTCTTGAATGAATCCTAATTTGATCTCAGCCTTCACAGACATCAAAACAGAAAGACTGCATTAATCTGGAGCTCAATGAACATACCTGAGAAATTTCTGGTAGCCAGCATTGTTGTCAAAATGGCCCCCTGTGTACACACACATTTTCTCAAATTAGCATCACACTTGGGTACAACTCCGAATGCCAACACAACACAACGGAAAATACACCAGTAAATTGCACCAATTACTGAATTAACCCGGAAAGGACGGATTAGCTGTGCATTACCTCGCACATGCCATGTCATGAGTGCATAAATTGTAATTTAATCTTAATTACACACCTATCAGCAATCTTGATAATCTCAAATATTTACCAGTTGTCAGTGTGTAATGCACAGGCCAGGAGTATTCAGAGGCACAGTAATTATACAAAATACATGGCTGAACATGAAAGAGACTTTACTATTGTTCTTAGATTCTTTTTTTAGGGAAGAATAGGAGCTTATTTGTAATGCGCACATTAGACAAGTTCACATCTGCAAAGTTATCCTGTCTGGCCAGGAAAAAAACAAAGGATAATTCAGAAGAATAACCTTAAGGATTTTCCTTCAACAAAATACTTTTCATGTGCTTAAATACAGAGGATTGATATTACTTTGAATTTTTAAAAAAGCTAAATTCTATTCACGTTCATGAAAAGTTTAAGATCTGCAAGCCAAAGGCTGATCTTCTATCAACAGGTTATTTAAGAATAATATTCCGGAAAAACCGTGCACAGAGACCATTTGTTTTGCACATGGAACACAAGCACAAGTTTTCATTCTCACCTTTAGTTTTCTTCTTGCATTGAATTTCTTCAGGCAATCTACAGTCTCTTGTCTGTGCATCATAGAGGCAACAGTAGAACGTTGCTGAGAGAAGAAGGAAAGAATTATTTTAAGGCGCCCAGGCAGCTGCTTAGCGGTTTGTATACTCTACAACACACATATTACAACCCATGGTCCACAACTCTACCCTGTCTGACTATCCCATTGCGCTCATTTCACTCAGCCTTTTCCACGTATAAAGTCCACTTGGAAAGACACTGTGTGGAATATACTGAGAACAAGAGAAGAGTCCTGGATCCAGAACAGCCAGGCAGCCTCGGCTACCTGCAAACTGACTTCTCAGAATTCCCTTAATTCCCTGCCTGCACATTTCATGCTAATCTGAATGATTTCAGGGAAATGAAGATGCAAAGCATTATCCAACTCAAAGTTACTTTCCTGCACTTTCTTTTCGTTGAGAATTTAAAATAACGCTCTAATTTTGGCAGGGAACTTCTGCACAACAAAGTCAAAGGCAAAGGAACCAATTTCTTCAAAAATCTTATCCCAAGCTGAGATCTCAATATAGACCACTACTGACTGTATCTGTGTAATTATAATTTTGCAATTTATAGTTACACAGCTGCATGAACAAGGACAGAAGTTATCCTCTAAACACCTTCACCATATGCTGAAGCAAACCATAAGCTGATTTGTCTGCAAGTGATCCTGTTGGACCTGTGGAAATCACTTACGCAGATCCATGGATGCTTTAGCGCTTCCGATGCTGTGATACGTTTCGCTGGGTTGATGGTGAGCATTTTATTGATAAGGTCTTTTGCTTCAGGAGTCACCGTGTCCCATTCTGGTGAGGGGAACTTCAGAAAAAAAATTACACAGGTGTACATTGTCTTGTACAATCTTTACACAATTTTACCTAAGGATCCAGTATTGGATTCAAATAAGAGTTTAAAACCTATAAGGCTCTGTCTTTTCCTCATCATCATTTACAAACTACCTAAATCTGAGGATCAACAGCCTCTTGTCTGTTTAACACAGTAGGATTAGATGATGTTGCAAAATTCATATGCCACCATATCGTCAGCTCTTAACTTTTCCCTCTAGGAAACTCGTGCTTAGAGGTACAATTATAAATAATTGAATAGACAGAGTATGGTACGTACATCATAAGCACCAGCCTTGATCTGCTGGTAAAGCCTGTGCTGGTCTTCATCCCAGAACGGGGGGTATCCCACCAGGAGGATATACAGAATGACTCCTGCAGAAAATTCACACCAGTGTAAAGGGCTTTCAAGAAACAAACTCCAGAAATTAATTTTGCATCCAACAACCACGTAAAACAAAGGGCTCCCGAGTACCATCCCAGCCCCTTCAGAAGCGTACTGCCCCTTCATACTGGGGAAAACAGTAAAAGTGGGGTTCACAGGGTAACGTCTTACAGAAAACACAGGCAATAATGAGTGTTTCACACACCATCAGTTCAGGAACACTGGAAATGCTTATCTGGCTGGAGAAATAATATTCCATGGTTCTGGATGTTCTAGGACAATGCATTTTTTACTTCTGGTTTTATCATGGCTTGTACTGGTGCCTGCAAGATGGTATTATAACCATTCTCATGCAAAGCAAATTTGGGAAACTCAAATCGCTCTGCATTTGGTCAATAGGAAATTGAACAGACCACTTGCTAGTCTGACAGAGATGAATCCCTGTGACTAAAGAAAAGTACTTTCATAAATACAACCACATACTAAGTGTGGGTAGAAGTAAAATAAGGAAACCAGCCACTGTTCTCAGCTGGGTAGCTGCCACTTGCCCGTACCTCAGAATGCACTGTTTCGAAAACTGGATGATAAAGTAAATGCTCTGTACTCCAGTTCAGAAAACATTTAATTTTGCATTATACCTGCAGTTGGAGTATATTGATCTGACCAAATTTTAGGCTGCTTGCAAATCAAGACTAAATGTCCAGCTTGCAGTATGAACTGTTGTGCTCTCTAACTAATCAGACATCATAGACCTGCAGTATTTAATACTTTTTGAAAGCATGTTGTGTAGACATGGCCAACAATGCCATGACAACACAACTCAGTAAATAATTAAAAAAATTGAGAATTGTAGAATAACAAAAAATCCAACGACCTCTACTAGAAATTAATACTGAATTTTATTAAATACCTATTTTCTTATGCAGAATATAATGTACCCTGGAAATAATATCTCACCCTTAAAACACTTTACAGTGGACTGAATATGACTTTCAGATTAATTTCTTACCACATGCCCACATATCCACAGGTTTTCCATAGGGATCTTTTCGTAACACTTCTGGCGAAAGGTATCCTGGAGTGCCAGCAAAGCCTGTCAGAAGGCAAGGCAACTCTGGTCAAAACCTGTACGTGCTCTGCAAAAAGCAAGTGATTCTCATCTCGGCCCACGAGACCCAGGACATCATTTCCCAAGCCGTGGGCATGAACTGCTTCATTTCCCCATTTGTTTTTCATGGCACATGACCTAGAGGTAATGCTGACATGATGGGGGACCAACTGACAAAGCAGAGGGGCAGCTACAGTATCCTGTATAAAAGGAGATATATTTTACACAAAATTAGAGCCACATCTAATACGATCTTTGCACTGCAGAACTCATTTCTGCGAAGTCATTCCACTTCTGGAAACGTCCTTAGAAAAGTTTACAGGAAGCATCTCTGAAGCAATCTGGCCTTTAAAATTTATATGTTCTTCATCCTTTATTCATTACCAGCAGTGCTGCTTTCTCTGAGCAGAAATGCAAAATGTAGGTATAAATATTACTTTTCTTAGGACACTGTAAAGGATAAAAACTTAATGACCATTAACAGTCTGCACCATTTCAGTGAGTATGTCTGCCCTTTGTCTAAAATAAGTGCTTGGGAATTCCCGAGAGGTGAGAATTTGGTGGCTTTCATGAAGGACCACATGCCATTTGTGCAATACCACCCAGGATTCCACAAAACTCATGAGAGACAGTGGTAACACATAAAGTGTACAGCTACAGGAAAAAGAAGCCTTTGCCCTGCAGTTGCCAATTATTTTGGAGTGGGAGGAGGAAACGAAGGAACACATTCTGTATATTCTACTGAGAAAAGAGCTAAAATATGGTCATGAAAAATAAGCTTGTTTTTTGCAGTCTCCTGATATGGAAGTTATGAATTGTTAAGGAGTACTATCACACAGGAAACACATCCTAAGCTCCTTGGAGAAGCCGAAATATAGATGTTCTAAGTAGCTTTAAATAGAGTGCTGTTTCATATCTCTTCTTGGGTGCAGCACTCATCTTAAAGGGGAAGCGAAGCAGTCTTGACTCTAAAACTCAACCTAGCTCAATGAACATTACTATGCAAGACTTGAAAATAAACTTGAAAGCAAAAATAAATGTAGCACTTAGCTAACCTTATCTCTCAGTTAAGATACAAAGTAGGTCTAAACAGAAATCATTGGTACCGTTTTAGTACACAGAACCAGAGTATGGTTTGGATTGGAAAGGACCTTGAAAATCATCTTGTTCCAACCCCTGCCATGGGCAGCGACACCTTCCACTAGCCCAGGTTGCTCCAAACCCTGTCCCTGGCCTTGGACAGGGCAGCCACAGATTCTCTGGCCAACCTGTGCCAGGGCCTCACTAGCCTCACAGGGAAGATTTTTTTCCTATTATCTGATCTAAACCCACTCTCTTTCAGTTTGAAGTGATTCCCACTTGTCCTGTCACTACATGCTCTAGTAAAATGGTCTCTCCCCAGGATTCTGAGTGGTTTAAAGCAGCAAGCACAGAAGGGTACACAGCCCCGATGTCAGTAAAAAAGAAAGAACACACTGAAATAGGTAACCGTAATTTATCAGGTTATTTTATAACTGCTAGAAGGACCCCCAAACAAGTGTGTACTTTTCAGAAAGGTGTTGCTACTTGTAGTAACTCCTTCAGCTACAGCAACTGGCAAAGCTGGAAGCTGTGACTGTGCAGTGTCTAAAAGAGATTGCATCACCTTGTTCTCCTCTCCCTGTGTGATTTCTTCAAGTGACCAGAGGCCCAAGACAAAATCCGTGCTTTGCTGAGCTCAACCTGCCTCACACCTTCCCAGCATGTTAAACACTTGCTGAGAGGGTGGCAGGTTTCAACTAAACCCTGTAATGCTTTCTACAAATAGGCAAAGAACAAATTTGTTTTGCAAACATGCAAACCAAGAAAGTATTCCCAGAGCTCGAGCCAGTTTCCTGCTGAGGCACAGCCATGGTTCAAGCAGAAAAGGGACCACCACACCAGAGGACTACACCCGAAAAAAGGGAAAAAAAGGAAAGCGAAACATACTGATGCGGAGCTGTAATTAGAATCAGAGCATGCCATGAGTCACTAAGTGCTGCAAAAGCCAGCAGAAAGCAGAAAAATCTTCTGAAATAAAGTGAGAAAGTTCAAAATGCCCAGTCCACTGGAGTTCATGTTCTGCCCTGTTAATGCAGTCCCTAAAGCTGAAGGCAGGCACTCGGACCACTCTGAACAGGTTTTGCAGAGCAAGTTCCAAAAAAGGTACAGAACCCACTCATCTTATCGAGTACCACATTTTTTTTTAAAGGAAGAGCCCCATTAGACTACTTTCTTTTCATTACCTTGCTGACTCTTCCTTACATATCTATTTTGAAGACATTCTGTTCCCTTCTACCAAGTCCTCACGATGTTACAAGTCTAAACCAAGCATTTCACAAGAACCAAATGACAAAAAAAATAAAGTGCAAGATTTTACAGGGCATTGCAACCTCCTCTGCATCACCTGCAGATACACTATGTACAGAAAACATCTCTGAAGTTAACTTCAGTCTGCTGGCTTTATCTTGAGATGCTTCCTGTTTACCTGATGTTTTTGTCACTGTAACAAACCACTTGTGTTTCGCCTTGCTGCTATTCCACTCCTTTTGTACTGCTCTGTTTGTTGATGTGCAAGAGCCATCTCCTCTGTCTTTTGTGGATTACTGAAATCCATTTATAAAAAGACTGGATTTAAAACAACAGGCTGGCTTATAAAGATGCCAGCATATGTCCAATGGTACTGCCTGTGCATCTGCATGTACTTATAGCTGTGAACACTCAACCTCCCAACTCACTGTCCATAAAAACCTCTGTGCTTCTGTTCCAAGCTCACAACCACTTTGTTCCATTTCAAACTGCACTTTCTAGCTGCTCTAAGGGAGAATAGGCAGTTGCTATAAATATTTTATTCTGTATTTTTTCCACCTGGGATTTACAACAAATTTTCCCCATGCTTCCCATCTGTTCAAAGAGGGTGGTACATAAGACACGTGTATCATAATTGTACATGCACCATTGTTTAAAATTACCAGTATTAAGTATTTTCCACCATTCTCCTTGGGGCATCTATTAACTGTAACATGCAATCTGTAATTAGTGTCTGCTACAGCCTCAGGTGCTCAACTCCCCCTATTTTCCCCTTCATGCAAGTCACATTCCCAAGTGCTGCAGAATCAAATTTTCAGGTGTTTCCAGCTGACAGAGACCTGCTCAGACAAAACGTTTTGATGACCGGGCAGGTACACTCAGCAGTATTACCCTGCTGTCTCATTCCTTAGTTGCCTGAGGATCTAAGGGGAAAGCACCCGTCTCCTCCCCCCCAGGCTCTACACCTGTATTTCCTGCCTCTGGGTACTCGGGAGAAGCTGGGAGACAAGGGCTTGTGTGCATCTAAGTCAAATCACAGGCTGCCAGAAGCCAGGACAAGCTAGGAACGAGGAAACCCAGGCTTTCCAGGGTCAAGGAGCCACACAGCTGCACGTTTCACTCTGGGGGGAGAGTGGGGCTCTTTGGGAGGCTTAACCGCTACACTGAATAAACAGTGAGGTAAAAATGGTATTTACTTACCAAACCAAGCCTGTTGTTCTCCCTGGACTTCTATAGCCAATCCAAAGTCTGCCAGTTTTACTGCCGCTCCCTTGGATTTGCTAGCTAGAAGTAAGTTCTCAGGCTTTATTCAGAGAGAGAAAAAAATAAAAAATTGAGATGAAAAATAAGTAAACACATTTTAGACATATTTTCACTTTTTTTTTAGTTATCATAGTCTGGAAAAGAACAAATACTTAGAGGAGTGAAAAAGAGAAGAAACCCATAAGTTTTCTCTATGAAATTGCAAAAAGTGCACTTCCCCTTCCTATCTGGAAAGAACCACCAGGCCTGTAATGAGCCTTCAGGAGCCCATGCCAGCAAGACTAAGGACAGCGTGCGGAGGAGGAGGATGGCCAGAATGGGCATACGGAGCTGTGACACCCCCCGGTGTGCTCAGAGATTCTCAAGAGCTCCCCACTGGAAAAATGAGGCAGGAGACTCCCAAAACACAGAGATTCATTGATGACTAGTCTAGCCCATGCAGTTTGCAGCATCGGGCACTACAACTGTCAAACAGAAATGTATTGCATGACATCCCAACAATAACAGCCCTGTGATCGTATTTGTATTTAGAGGGCAGGTGTATTTACATTGCAAATCTTTCAGCAAAACCAGCACACCCACATTTGTGCCTGCAGAGAACCTTTACAAATAACAACGTTAGTCAGTGAAAGCTCCCACTTTGCTTTTCTTTTTACAGGGTATGTTGGTCACACCTGAAATGAAATGCTGCAGTACACACGAACAATCAAAGGTAAAGGATTTGAACATAACAATTGTGTTCATTCTACTGTTCATAATGAATCCTTTTAACTCCAGTTAGCAAATACATCAAATGTAAATTGCCCAAAGACAACTTTATTGTATGAATGTTTGCTTTAAAAATACAACTAAAAAAGTACTGTAGAAATCAACAGATTATTTCAGAGAACTGTGACCCTCATAACATTTTCTTGCCACATCTTTCTTTCCAATCACCATGGTTTTTAAAAAAACTTTTGTTCTACGTTTACAGGATAACAAAGCCCCACTTTCACTGGTATTGCTGTGGTTCCTCAGAAGCAATTTCTGCAGTGGTCTGTGACAAGGGACTTCACTGTATCCAGGCTGGTGCTGGGGCCCCAATCCTGCAAACTCTTCAAGGCATATTCCATGTTCAACCCAGCAGCAATCATATCACTTCCAAGGGACTATTTATGCGATTGCAGTTAATCCCATGCACGTACTGACATTGGAAACAATTAGGATCATAAACGTCTTTCAGCAAAGGCTATCTTTAATACATGTCAGGTACCCAGCAAAATATGCTTGAGCCTAATTAAGACCTCAGCCACAGTGATACTTCTATTAATTAACAACACAATGGGCCCTGACAAACTCTTTAGTCTAAAGGTGGTTTTTCCCCCTCTAATCAAACTGTGAAGGAACATTTTTTCAGCAATGTACCAACGCTGTTCTCTCACTCATCCCTCTGTTGCTCTGTCATAGATCAGACAATATTAAAAAACTTTCACCAATAGTCACTTGATGAAACTTCTATTTCCACAGTTTTAAAAATTGAGATGAAGGGCACTTGGAACAAAATATAATCTTTCCATTCACTTAAGTTGTCAGTAACCATCTCAACTACATTATATGAAACACTGAGCGCACAGCTGAGGACTGCTCTCTAGGTTCATCAACACCGATTTAAGCAATGTCACACTCCTTGCCATTTAACAACACTAATTTTAACACACACTCACATAGTTCCGCGAGGTTTCCTCTCAGAGTGAGAGAAGTTCACAGTAATTAAGTCCTGGAATACTGTTCTTGTATCGACCTCTTAAAGCAATGGATGATCCTATTTGGTTGTGACCTTCAGGCCAGCCAAAAGCAGTGAAAAGCCTCATCCTTTAGGATGAAATGCAAGTACTCCCCCACCAAGCACATACTGCTTTCACAAAAAGTGACTGCGTTCAAAACTCTGGTTTTGTGTTTTCTGCCCCTGGTTTGGTTTTTTTGTTGTTTGTGGTTTTTTGGTTGGGTTGTTGTTGTTGTTGTTTCTGTTTTCCTCTTGGGTTTGGTTTTTTTTTCCATTACATATCTTTGCTCTGCAGCAGTACCACTTTCACACATGAGTATGTTCCACCAGAATTCCTGATTTACTCCCATGCCAAAGACAAGAGCCTTTTGGGCCGTGCCTTGTGGGACTGTGTGCTTAACCAACATGCAGCAGCCGCTTGAGGCTGGCCAGAGGCACGTGGGTAATTATCATGCATTAACTGGGAATGAGTGCAATTACTTGGGAAACATTAACAGTGCCACACAAGACTTGTTCCCTGGATTCAGTGGTGTCACCTTGTGCTCCCTGGCGATGGGCGGCAGCCAAGCATGCACAATGGCACTGTTAACTGCTAAAATTACTTACAAATAAATTAACGTGATTTATGCCAGACTTTTCCAAAGGTCTTTAATCCTTAAGATACCAAGTACTTAAGCCTCCACGTAGTTTTCCTTGAATATACCTAGAGCAGCCATTCTTTGGTGGGAGGTAAGAGGGTCATAACCACAAAATCACAGAAGTTTCGCAAAAGCAGGAATGCTGCTGCCTGACAAGAACTGGAACTCCTACCTGGAAGTGCACTTTTACTAGCTGGTAAAGCCAGGTTGCCACTAATAGGTAATTTTTTTCTGGGTCTAGGATCCACCACCATTCTGACTCACACCAGTGATTACAAACAGAGCAGCAACAAGCACTTCTGCAGGTCATAAGAGGCCGCAAAAGCTCCTGTCTTTTTGCTACTAGATCAGCCCAGAAGGAAAGTTAAGTAAAACGAGATCATCCAAAATCTCCCTACCCCCAAGCATGCCATCATGTTGTGGGCTGAGTTATCAGAAAAAATACATCAAGTTTTGCAATTTAAGGATCCATGGCAGCCCATAACCACCTTCCACATCTTGCTGCTCTGCTCCTGGCATCTTCTTTCCGGCACACGACGTTCTGCTCAGATTTCACCAGTCTTTCAACTAATTCTTTGGGTTTTTTGGCTTTTGCCACCAAGTTGTAACTGAAGAAGGATGGTTTTCTGCTTCCTCAAGTTTTCACTTTCACAAACGAAACTGGGCACTACAGCTTGGCAGAAACACTTTTTCTCACTCCGTTTTTTCAATTCATCCTGGATTTGCCACAATAAGAAATCCATACATGGTCTGGAGCAGGCAACAGCTGGATTTAATGCATTCCCAAAGAAACAGTTGTTTTGTGTCAATGTATGGAAAGTAATAGAAAGCATCCCTTATTCCATCAGCTAGCACAGCTACAATCCTGGTTTTTACATTCCTTTTGATGCTAGAAGCATAGGACTGCATGTACGCTGTGGACAGGAATCGCTGGAGCAGCTGGGCAAATCTGACATCCTTCCATTTAAACTCATCTTATCCAGCTGTCACCAAGATTTACAGATTGGACAGAAATATGTCAGTCTCCTGTTGTACAGCTGTTACACAGGAAAATCCAGAAGTGCAAAATGGGTAGAAAATTTGGGGTCTGCATCTTTGAAACTCATCCTGCTCTCCGAGCTTTTGGAGCAAGTCCCTTTGTGTTCCCTTATGACAACAAGACAGACCTTAGAAAGTCAGACAAGAACAGTTTGTTTGGGAGTGAAGGTTGGCAAGAAAGGTGATAGCATTCTGATTCCAGCGTTATTACTCATGATAACTACTAGAAACTCTTATCCTAGGAGGAAATTTCTCCTCCCCAGAACTCACTCAGAAAGAAAAACTAAAGCCCAAGAAGCCGTGCCACAAGGGATTAGCGTATTTTGCTGCCTTAGCCCACACATCATTTTTTCTCTGCCTCATAAAGGATCTGATAGTTCAGACTTCCATTTGATTTCAAAATAAACCATCTTCTTTTCCTTGAGGATCCTGAAGCCCAAGTGCCCAAATGAAGTCCTCTCTCTCATCCAAAAGGTAAGCTTACGATGAGCTCTGAGAAAGCCTTCTGTCTTGGAGCCTCACAGTAAAAGAAAATGATCTTGACTTGCATCTTTCCTTGTCAACATATTTTAAATGCAGAGAGCATTCCTGCAGCAGATGCCTCTAGCCATTTGGATATGTACACAGTTAAGAAAGAGGGAATGCTCTCTCAGCACGGAGGTTTCTTTAGAAAGGTTTCTATCCCAACACTAAAGGTCGTCTGGAAGGAGCTGGGCTCCTCAGTTGAGTGCAGTGAGAACACTGTAGAAATTCCTGCTTTTTGAAGATGTTTTGTAGCCCAGCCAACATCTGGAGGAGAGACGTCTCTGTGCCAGCGATCCCAGAGCAGCTGACCTTCCGTCACTAAAAATGCATGGCATGCAAAGGCTGCTGTGCTTCCCAGAAGCACTCCAAATTCTGCGGATGAGAGATGGGAAGCTGCCCCCATGCCCTGCCTCAAAAGCTCTGGATGACACAGAGGAAGACCATGTATTCAAAGAATACACGCAGTGCTTGGAAAGCACCCCCTGTTCTCCCTGTACTGCCCAGCGCTGGACAGACAGTTACTGGCCAGTCTCGAGCAGATTCCCTCTGGGGAGCACGAGCTCGTTCTCGCATGTAGGTGAAGCCAAGTTAAAAGTAAATGAACCAAGGGGAAAAACAAAAAGAGGAAAACGTTTGCATTTCGGCTGCTGGCGGCCCTGCGGGGCAGGGATGCTGCTCCGGCGGGAGGGCGGAGGGGCAGCAGCACTTACCTTGAGGTCGCGATGGACCACGCCCATCTGATGGCAGTGCAGCACGGCCTCCAGGATCTGCTGAATGCAATGACTGCATGCAAACACCATGGGCGCCCGTTAGTTCCAGCACCAGGCGACGGGGCGGCGGCCGAGGGCGAGGCCGGGCGTGGCTGTGCTCCCNGGGGCCGCCCTCAGAGACACGCGGCGGGGCGGCTGCCTTGGCTTTGGTTGGAATTTAACACCGATTTCTTTTTCGGTGATAATTTTTAAAAAGAAGCAATTTTGCCACTAATTCAAGGTCGTTTTAAATATTTGGCATCCTCTGTGCTTTCTCCTCCGTCCTGACTCAGAGCCTTCACAGAGGCATTAGGGAATTGTAGAAATGGTCAGAAATGGCAGCGGCCATGGAGGTAGCCCCCAAGCCCCCTCCAGGTCAATAATTAGCTCCTGGCCGCCCAATTCAGCCGGCAATCAGCGGCACTTGCCTGAGGGCTCGTCACACCCGAGCGCAGCAGCGTGCGGCCGCTCGTTCTGCTCCTGCCCCCCGGGCCTGAGCACAGCAGTGGCGGTGACATCTGCAAGCTGACATACATCTGACATACATCACAGCCAGGGGTCACCTCCCTGTGCCCACACAGCCGCACAGGGCAGCCCCAGCGCGGCACCGGCACCTGGCACAGCGTGGGCAAAATCCAGCGCCTTCGCACGAGGCAGTTTTTTGGGCAACGACATTCCCCTTTTTGCCATGATGGATATTAGGCCTGTAGACTTGCAAACTGGAAAGAGGTGTCATGCATTATTGGTTGGACTGGCTGTTTGAAGGGTGAGGAGGATAGGCAAGGGAACATCGCAGACATCCCACCCTCTGCCCCTACCCAGCGGAAAGAAAACCCCAAAATTCTTATATCCAGTTGATGGGCACCAGATACTGACCTTCAGGTCTCTGTGAACTATGCCATTTAGATGACAATGATTAACACTTTCTAGAATCTGCTGTATACAATGACTGCAAAGATACAAGGGCAGAATGGAAGGGAGAACATTTTAAAGGCACATAATCACATTAAATACAAAATAAAATAAAACTTAAAAGCAAAAGGTAAAGAACAAAAACAATTTTACACCTCTTGACAAGTCTTGATTGTACTTTGAACTGGAACAACAACATTGTTGAATACAGAGGTATTTCCAGCTCCAACACATCCAAAAAACAAAGCAAAATAAAAAAGCAAAACCTAACCAAAAAAGACGTTAAACATGGAACATATGACACCTATGAGACAGAATCATGAGACTGTATTTTCATTCAGCAGTATGGAACCTTCTTCCAGTTTCCAAAAACTGCTATAGGAAAAATAAAGTGGAGGCAGTAAAACAATTAGTGGCATGTTTTGGTTTTCTTAATTTTTTGTGGTGAAGTTAACATTACAACAAGTGCTGAAACAAGAAAATGCTCAGAAATGACGTGATGTACAGAAAACAAATGAAACAAAAAAGTCAAAAGCTAAGGAAAAGCAAAACATTTTTCATTTTGAATCGAATGGTTTCTTTAAAACGATTAGTAGAATAAAGCCAAGTCATCCAAAAAGGTGGCATGCATTTTCATTTAAAATAGTGTCCAGCTCTAGTTTAGTTAGGAGTCAGTCGGGAAGTGAAAATCCACATTAAAAATTTAGGAAAATGTTTTAGTTTGGTGCTTCCAGTAACTGAACTAGCACCTATTTTTCCATGTCCAGGTTTGCAAGTTTTGGCCAGTCTATGATGCCAAAAAGCACAACTAAAATATTAATCTTTTAGAGCACTGGAACTTTTTCAGATTTTTTTTTGGCACTAGAAAAGCTTATAATTTTTTTTTAAAGACATCTTTGTGGCACAAGTGAGTAATGATAAGTAATACAGAGTAGGTAAGATGCTGCTCATCCAAAAGGTTTTGACCATGGAATTCAGAAGGAATGGTCATAAATCAGTAACTGGAGCCCAAGCCTGAAAACCCTTTCTTAGGCAAGTAGTTCACAACTGACTGCAGTTTGAGTACAGACTACTGGCGTGAGCAAGGGCTTGCAGGAGCAGACCAGTGTGACAGTCCTGGGAGAGGCAGCCACAGACAACAGGGGCTGTTTCTAGAGGGATACACACATACACACACTAGATATATTTTT
>WEIT01016959.1:172897-190576 GCA_013389985.1 Dryoscopus gambensis
TTCCAATATGTCGTAATTCTAGAACAGAAAAAATCATCATTGCAATTTTTCCTTTTAATTCCCAACTACCTTAAAAACACACAAGGACACCATATACTGGCCTTTGGCATCAATATTAGAAATTTGCTTCAATCACAGTAGGAAAAAATGATCTGAAAATTTTTTAAACATAGCTCCTCTTTTTCCACCCCACCTAAATCCGTAATGCTGTTTTAAATTCCACAGAGCATTTTGCTATGTGTTGTTCTATATTTAAATGCCTAAAGTAATGCTGTTTCTACCATTCGTACAGATGCAGTAAGAGCAAAAACAGTGGAAGCTTCCTAACAGTCAGAATTAACTACTTATCTGTTCATTATTATCCTACCACTGTTGTTAGGAACACTTGATTCTTTTCGATCCTCTCTCAATTACTTCTGAATGTAAAGGCATGATTTAAAATTACAGGTACTAAATATGGATCATTAGGGGAGTGTGTTTTTAAACACACAAAAACATGAGGATTCTTTAAATTTACTTCGAGATCAATTTCTGTGAAGAGTGTGGTGGTAGAACATACTTTCTTTGAAGTAATTGACCACAATGTTTATGATTCTTAATTTTACAAGAATGTTTAAGATTTATTATTATATGAGGACAAACACGAGATAAGTGGTCCTAATACTTTATGCATGCAAATTATGATAACTGTCAACTTATTCTTCAAGTTTTTCAACAAGCACTTGCAGAAAATTGCCAGAAATTTCGTATTTGAGCTCAGACTATGAGATGCACAGTGTAATTGCTTATTGCTGAAACACAACAAAAATTTTTAAATAGAAAAAGGAAATTAGCACTCTGGATCAAGAACAAAAATCATATTCAATGCGAAATTCTTTTAAGACCAACTTATGCTTCAAACTTTGATCAGCACATGTAAGAGTCCATGGATGAGATACTTGAACTCTTATGTCCAGTTTGCAGAGGAAAAAATGGGTAAAATTTTAACAAATTGAGATCCATTTTCAGCTTTTTCAGATCTGCAGACACCAAGACTTCCCGTGAGTTCCCCACCACACAGTTGCGAGCTCAAACTGCCAAACTGTGCCCTTCCAAGTCTAAGAGAACTCCTGGAGAAGCCCTAGAGTCTCACAGACTCAGCTAAGGAAACTGATGCCAAACACCAGGATATATTTAAGTAACTATCCTAGAATTATCAAAGGCAACATTAGAAAAACAAATTACTTACCTGGCATCTGCTTCACTATAATATTCTCTTGCAACTATATCTTCAAACAATTCACCTCCAGTGACTCTGTTACAAAAAGCAAGATGGGGAAAAGGAGATTTCAGAAGTGAAAATGTGCACCTTAAATTGACAGGGAGAAGTCAGAGAGGAGTAAATGAAATATTTGTACAGAAATGCAAGAGGTTTTGCAGCAAGGTGCAGGAACTAAAGTGCAAGGTTTGTCCATCCAAATCGTTACATGACTAAAATGGATATGGTAGAAGTGCAATCAGAAAATAAAAGCCAACGGCAGCAGCGTATCGAGCAGGATGCCAGACATCGCTTATGGATGTCAAAAGGAAGGAGTAAAACTACAAGGATAAAGAGAACTGACCAGCAAGGAAAAGTGGCTGAAGTTCAGAACAGTTCAGGATAATTTGAAAACTGCAAAGGTAAGAAATGCTAAAATACAAGAATGCTAAAAAAGGCAAAGGGCCTTTCAGAGTAGGTCAAATCACACCAGAAGTGTACCCAGGTGCCAGAGGGGCTGGCTTTTTGTGCTTTGGCTAGAAAGAGCGTTACTGAGTTGGAAGGGAAGTAGCAGCAGAAGCAGGGTACCTGCTGGGACCCAGGACACCCCCCTGGCAGCCCTGGGGGGTCAGACACCCCGGCAGGAGGGTCCAAGACCCTGGCTGACAGCCCAAAATAGCACCAATTTTGACCTTAGCCCATGGGAAAAGTTACCAATGTTACGAGAATTACAGGCTACAAAACTTAAAAAAAGATAGTAATATAATTTATCACTGGGTGAAAAATATGGAATTTGGGGCTCTCAAGATGGAGGATTTCGGGTGGTGCCCTAGATGTCCTTTGCTTCTTCTTTCTTCTTCTCTATCCTCCATGTTACGCTGTGACGGTGGCACAAGTACATTGGTCAAGGTAGACCTGACCTTTTTAAAATTAATTGGTATAGAATTATAAACAAGGACACGTTTCGGGAGATGGTTGGAGCTCCAAAGCCCTAGAAAAGGTGGGAGCCGGCCCATCCAGGGGCAGTTAGCAGGGGATCTCAAGTTGTAAGCAGCTCCGCAGCAAGCCAGCTGTGGTAGCTGTTATCAAGCTTAGAGATAAGAAAGAATAAACATCTCTGAAACAAGCACTTGCGAACTCTGTCTTTTTTGGGGCTCTGAGAACAGACTTCGGGAAGACTAGCTGGGCAACAAATGTCTGGGCAACCAGCCCGTGACACGTACCTTCAACAGTTTAACAGCAGTTTTTTCCTAGAAAATTTTCCTTTATCTTTGTGGAGAAAGTAGGAATAGCTTAGTTAAGTACCACTTAAAATAAGTTAAGTACAAGGGAAGAACTGAATGACCCTAGGGCCAGTAACAGAAGTGGCTGTGCATTGTTGCATACTCAGGAGCTCATTGGACCACCAGTGGTTTAATGGTAGAAAGTGGTTAAAAAGAAATAAAACTGTTTTTATATCCCAAAGATCACAGTCCAGAATGAGCCCTGAGCAGGATGCTGCCACAATCTTGGACTGCATCTGGAACAGGGTGACAGCAATGTCCTCAAGCGCAGCAGTAAAATCCCTCCTCATATTGTACCAGTTCTGGTCACTCGCACTCCGAAAAGGGAACTGGAAGAGCAGCATGAACAGAAAAATTGGTACCAGGCTACCCACTCACTCACTCAGCAGATCTCCTCAGAGAAGCAAACCCAGTTTAGCTTGGCAAAACAAAGGTGAAGAGGGATGAAAATAAATACTGAAGAGAAGCAAAAGCCTGGCCCTCCCAAGAGGAGAGCTGTAAGGGATAATATTGGTACAATAATACATGAGCATACAATACCTATGAGTGAATATAAGGTTAAAATCAGGAGAAAAGTTCTAGCAATCTTTGTAAGATGGCGATTAATGAGCTTTTCAATAATATCATAAAACTTGTCTGCCTGTGTCACAAGAGTGGACTCATAGCACGGGAAGACCCTTCCTGTAATATTTCTCGTCTATGGTATAGGCTGACAGACTTGCACAGCTAAATGCAGTTCTTCACATATACAGGGGCTTACGTAAGTAATTCCTAGAGGAGATATCAATACTTGTATTTCATTACTGGTTACGAATGCAGATATTAGCACATTATATTCCCAATAAATTACCAAATGTAAAAGCTTGAGTGGGCAACAAAATAATTAAAGATTGAGATGCTTAAAAATCTATACTACAGTGAACACAATTACCATTAAGTAGTTAATTAAACTACTTTAGTAGTTAAACACAATTAAGTTTATTAGGATTAAAAAAATTAAAGGTAAGAATACTTGGAATGTTCAGAACTGTAACATTCATTTGCAAACTGCTGTACTAACACGTCATTGAGGATCCCAGTTTTCAGTCACGTTAGATGATGACAGAAATGCCCTGCTCAACTAGCAGCACTGCTCCTTTCTTTGAGAAGGCCATTCAAGAACTTGGTATTTATGATTCATTTATATTTGGGTTACACCATCCTTCTCCTGGGTTTACACCTGACTGCCTCTTAACATAGAGACTTTCAGGTAACAGAATGCTATTTTGTACAGAAGTCTGCAGTAAAATCCGGACGAGGTAAAGTAGCTTGTTGCCTAATTTGTATTCTCTTTCTTTTTGTCTTCTACCTTCCAGAGACTGGCTTTGGTTGCTGTAGCACAAGTTTGATTGATGCATATTTTGACAGTCTTTCATAACTCCTTTTTGCATATATATTTGTCTGCCACAGTTCTGGTAAAGAGGAATAATTCGCACTCTGTGATGAATGAAAAAACAAAGCATCCTTTGATCTTACTCTTTCCTAAAACACACATTTTTGATCCAAGCCAAAGAAAGAAAACAGGAAGCTTTAGTCATCAAAGCACCTTTCAGTGGAAGAGAATACCAAATTGATGTTTGTTCTTCTCCAGGACGGAGGGAAGAAGGAGATTTGAAATCTTACTTGCTGACACTAAACATTTTCTTGGTATGCACAACCATTGTTAACAATGAAAAGATTAAAGCAGGAACAGAGCAGGTGAATTTCACTGACAACCAAACAAGCAGTCAGCAATTCCCATGCTCTGTTGCTCCAAAGAATACCTTAGGAACAGCTCTCCCAAGACAGCTAAATGGCCACAGTGAAGGGAGGCAGCACAGCAGGGCATGAGCAGAGGCCAGAAGCCACCTGCACGCTCTGGGCAAACCCCGACAGCCGTGCTCGTGGCCTTGGCTCGCTGAGTGCCCCTGCAGCAATAAAGGTCACGGGCATCACCGCAGTACAGGACAGCCCGCAGGTCCGAGGAAGCCGCTCACAAACAACTTTGGGCCTTCACTACGAAGCTACATGAACAGGTGGTGCCAAGGTACTATCTCCCATCAGGATGCAAATAGGAATGGATCTCAATGCCTTTCTGACACACATATGGATCTGCATCCCGGGAAGTTGTATCTCATGACAGACCATTCGTTATATAAGCTCTAGTACCTTTCAGGATACTGATGCCATAATAATTTTTGCTTTCTCATATATTCCTCTCATATCCCCCTTCATATACGCTTTTATGCAGCTTTTCTGTACCCTCAGTGCTTTTAACCCACATACTTGTAATTCCCTAAATTCGATAACTAGCTTAGACCCAAAGTTCTGTTAAGGCAAAAGACCAAACATCTTAGAAACTTCGTAGTTAGGGGGTCAGTGAGCCCCAGACCCAAGGTCTTCTCCAGAACATATTCTGTAAACTAAGATAGATCTATGCAGAGGGGGGTCACTCCTTACGAGGGGGCTCCTCCTGAGCCTCCCACTGGAAAATCTATGATAAATATGCTAATATGTAAAGTCTATAATTGTATAAGCAAACGATCGCGGGGGGGTCTTTCTGTGTATTCTCCGGTGTGCATTTCCCAACGTGCATTCCGTGCCTCGGTCCAGGGGGGGCATTCTTGCGGAGTGCTCCTGCCTGGATCTAAGGATCCTTAATAAACTCTGAGGTAAAATCCCTTTTTCCCCTCTAACCGTGTTTGGCTTTTAATTCTAAGCCCAGGATAAGGCATCAATACAACCTAAAAGCCACTGGTTCCTACAAACTGCTATGGTTCTTTTGTGATTTTTCAGAAGAGGATACTGAAGTGGCAACAAGTAAAGCAAATGGGTTTGTTTATACAGAAGAGTTACAAGCAGCATGTAGAAACACCAAGGCCCTCTGCAGCACTTTCAGAAAAACTGCTGGTTTGTGTTTACAAATATAAGAGAATAATTAAAAGGAACACACAAATTAGCACAGACAGCTAAACCAGCCTCTGCCGATGATCACACTGGTGTGGTTTCCTCCGAGCTTACATTTGTTTCTTCAATTGCCTTCATAATGGAGCTGGGAGGAAGCATCTTAGAGTGGGCATAGAATTTTTACATTTATCTGTAGCCTTTCTACTGCTGAAAGAGAGGTTCAGGCACTTACCAGAGGCAAACACTGCTTTGCAAATTAGGCTATTTTTTGTGTTTTCTGTTTATTCTACACAGCATGGTCCCTGCACTGAGAATCTAAAAGCAAGGCCAGGATTCTTAATGTACCAATTGTTGCATCTCATCAAGTGCATTAAAACGGGAGACACTGAAAATAGAGAATCTCATTGACTTGCACAAGAGAGTCTTCAAGTGCTACAGCTGTTTCCATTCAGATACAGCAATTAATACTGACAGAATTGATTGGATTTGAACTCATCTAACATCATTAACACTGAAGACAGTCTCATTCGTGCTTAGCAACTGAAATGGTCCAACAGACGCAAATCCTGACTGCAGCCGCCTTAACCAATAGGGAAGGGGAGCAAAAACTTCATGAAGTCCATTATTAAATTCATGAAGTTCATTGTTCAATACCCATTTTCCACATGGATTTCCAGAGACTCTCACCTTCCCTTTGGACACCAGAGCTGTTCACCCAAATGCACGTCTGTAACTGAGTACATTAAACACTGTTTCTTTCTCCAGATAAAAGCACAGTTATGCCTGAGGTATACAAGTGAAGCAACAGGCTGCAGACCTCTCTATGGCATTTAATCCAAAGAGATTATTAGAAATTCAAAATAGGAAGTAACAACGACTGTTTTTTTTCTATCCACAGAAAGGGCAGACTTCTTCACTTTCTTACGTGGGATGCAGTCTGAAAGAAATTTCTGAAGAAACAGTTGTACCAAATCCCACACGGTCTGAAAGAAATCATTAAGAAAATGACATGATGGCATGTGTGGGTGGAGTGACAGTGTTACACCACAGGCAGGCTCCTGCTGCATAAAAACTAAATAAAGAAAAGCAGGTTCTTGGCCTTCCTGTTCAAGAAGTGCATATGGTACCTCTTTATCATGGCACATCTTTTATGTACTTGTCAACAGGGCAGTAACGACATGTTTGTAACTGCAATAAAAGGTGAAGTTTCACTACTAATAATATTAGTGAGCATTAAAGCAATGATTTCTTAATTTGAACGTGAAAAATTAACTGTGAACAGGCATTCTCAGTAATTTGGCAAAAGTTCCTCAAGAATGCAACCTGTTGCTTCTCCAAAGACAACAATCAGTCAGCAAAGTCACCGCCTCCGCCATTTAGACATTTTCTTTTTTGCAAAAGAAATAATTTTTACAAAACCTTCAAACCACAAGTTCAAAACATAAAAGCTTTATATAAATGTTTGAGGCTGTTGTTTGTCCCGAACAGGACTGTCAGGGAACGGAGGAAGTTCCAGCCAATGCAGAACATTTCCTGTGGAATCTAGTTTTCGGCCAAGGCAGTATCTTTGGGTTAGGCATTAATATTTTATTGCAGAACACAAGCTTCTATTTGCTCTTTTACTATCGAGATCTAGATACTGTTATCTATAACTCTGAAGTTGTTCAAACGTTCTAGTTCACATCACAACCATAACCCCCTGAGATATGTCTGGCATTATATATTAAATTTAAGGCAGATGTGGATTAACTGCAATTAGAGTAGATCCTAGTTTCTCACAGTACAGCAGTACAACAACAACAAAAAAAATGCCACTGGTTTTTAAAAGGGATATTGTCCCTAGAACTAAGAATTCTGCATGCACTTCTTAGAAATGTTCCGGATTAAGAAGCTTTTTCCAATTCCACATAAAAAGATTTCCTTTGTAGCCCTTAAGGAAAAAAAAAAGCAAAACAAACCCCAGTGCATGTCAGAGAACAAATACGTGTGTTGTGCCCTGGAGCCATTTCCAAGCCAACAGTCACTGCACTTACCTGGGATAGACACAAATCACATACAAGCTTCTGTTGAGCCCAGTTAGGATTTGAGTCCTGAATCCCAAATGCCTTCACTGCAGACAGACTTTTTAATATTTGTGTACTTCTAGTCTGAAATCTAGTACTGAAGAAGTCTTTACAGATTTCTTTAACAAAAGTTAAGTCAGGAAGGAAAGCAGAATGCAACCTGAACATGAAAGCACACAACTGCTTGTGGAAGATCCAGGTTCTAACTTAGCCATGTTGAATGCAAATACTTCGAAATGAGCTATTTCACATTTCTGGGGAAATAATGTATTCTTATTCTAACCAGCAAAACCACGGGGGGCCTAAGAAAGCTCTTTGGGTAGGGGGGTGGGTGTGTTGTCTGCCAAACCATAAACTGCCCTGGAAAAATTTACAGTTTAAAGAGATCATTTTACTTAAGTAACTCCGTTTTGCAGTGCAACTCCTATCATTCAGGTTCATCCATATCCAAAACCATAAGCAGTAACTTTTCAAGTGAGTGGAAAAGTTTGCCCATCCCAGGGAAGAATGAGGAAATCAGTTTCTCTCTTTAAGTTAAGAGCCTGAGACACACAGTTCATGCTGTCACCATCCCTGCTTCCACTGAACAGCCTTATCTGGAAAAACAAGGTCCATACAGGCACAGTCACCACATGACAACTCATGGGACTTAAATTCCTGAAACAAAATAGGGCATCAGCAGGAAACTTCCTTTCTATATGCTGGGCACTTCACATTCTGAGTGGTGTCAAAATGAAACATTGTAAGAGCAGTAAGATATCAAATGGGAATAAAATACTAAAAGAATCTTTCCCTCTCTAAACTCAGCCTTACCTTTTTAGTGCAGCAGTGGAGATTTTCTGCAGAGAAAGTAGTGTTCCACATGCTTTTTTTATCTTTCCTTTAGACACTTGGCTTGCAGCAATTATTTTTTTCTATCTTTGCTTAGTTTTGGCAGGTATCACGCAACTTTTACTTACATACCTACACTTTATATTAAAATCCACTTCACCAGTGGATTTTTAATAGCTTTTAATATGGAATCCTTACAGCGACACTTACAAATGAGTTCTTGCACATGCAAATGACCAAATATGTTCCTGTCCTTCCAGCTGTTTCCATCTATTTGTCCAGCTCATCGCACCACAACCACGCATTTATCTCGAGAGCTTGCACTTTCATTTCCAAGTTTGAGCAGCACATCCCCAACATGCTAAACATATGCAAAACAAATACTTACAGGTCAAAGACTAAGTAATGGAATCCTTCTTCTGATATGCTGTCATGAAGCCGCACTGTGGAAAGGGGGAAGAAAACAAACACCAGTCACCTTTTTCATGTCCTCGACGGCTGTTGCTGGTTTGGGGGAGAAGGGGGGTTATAATTCTACTGCAGAGCTGGTATTGCATCTCTGTGTGTTCTCACCTGTGGGGTTTGGCGCTTTGTTTTAAATTCCCTACCCTCAGAATCTGCCTTTTCCATAACTCTTATTTTCCTAATGTCATACAATATTTTTCTCAGCAGTATTGCATCTTAGAACTTGTAAATGAAGCAAGATGAGGAAAATCCCCCCACAATTAGCCCCATATTTCAGCAGGGTAACAACCCTCCACGGCTTGTTAACAATTTCTCACATGTACTGTGAAGAGTTGCACACAGATAAATCTCCTGGCTAGCGTAGAGCATCCTAATTAAGCCCCCATGCCACGTTTACATACTCCTCTGTGTCCAGATTCAAAATTTTCCCTGAAAATGTGCTAGTCAGCTGCAGAATTTTCCCTTTGAATTTTAAGAATTCACACCACATCGTGGTACAACTATGAATTAAGTCCTGCGGTTTTCCTTAAATGAAAATAATTATCCTAAATTATTACTTTAAATGAAATTGCATTTCCAAAGGTAATACAGGAAGCTTTGTCAGTAGTTTGATCCAAATAATTATCACTTACAGAAGCAAATGAAAAAATCAGGGTACCCTAAAAGTGATCTGTGTTCAAAGTTGAGCTGATGAAGAAAGTGTAAAAGAAAAGAATTTTCAGATCTCCCCAGATGGTAACTTTATGTATTAATCATTTTTTATACATGACAAATAAACATGACTTTTTAACTTAATAATATTTAGCCCAGAGAAACATCTTGTGTTTACACAATACTGAAGAGAAAACCAGCTCTTGGCTGACTCAGTGTGCAGAGCTCGTGATGATTCAGAAGAGCCAAGTAGGTCTAAATCAGAGTTTGTGGTTTTGGCTGGTTCTGTATTCCGGATTAGTCCATGTTTTTATGAAGGGACAGCCAATACCACCCCCCACCCTCCGAAAAAACCCCCAAACATCCCCAAATCAACTTTCTGTCTGGTTGCATTCGTTGAGCTGAGATTCCAATACCCCCAAATGCCTTGTTTTCAAAGCAAACCACATGTGAGATGAGACACTACGTACCAGCTTTGAAGAGTATCCTCACATTTCTGGCTGAGGACAGAGACCCCTAAAACATGTGGCTGTTGGGCACATTCCTTTGTACAGCAGCATCAAAGATACTACTCACGAAATAGGAGTTAGCACAGACCCTTGGGCATGGCACAGATGCAACACAGCCCTTAAACCTGTAAAACTGGGAGGGCAGCTGGTCTGCCTTACATATACACCTACAAAAAAGTTTAAAACTCTTTAAGCTTTAATACAGAGCGAACGATACCTTTTGATAGTAAGGTCCTGTTCATGAAATAGACTAGTAAGAACTCCAAGCGTGGCTTTGAGTGAACACTCTCTCAGTTCAGAGCAGCATTCTCCTCTGCCATATCCCTGATACCAAGCAGGCCAGGATGGCACCACGGGAAGGGGCTCCCCGAGCTTCGGTGCCTGCCTGAAACAGGAGGTGCTCTCGCTCTCTCACTTCCTTCTCCACAACAGGACTTGCTTCCACGTGCCTGCAGAACCACGCATCTGTCGCTTTGGACTAGAAAAAGGCTTTGACTGGAGATGATGGATGATGTTTTGCTCAGCCTGGGGAGCCTAATTCCTTGCTAGCCGAACTCAAGTCTGACATGTCTTCAAGGATATCTTCTTCAAAGATCACATTCTTTCTTTTCCTTTCCTCCCAAATGCCTGAATCACAGAAGGGAGAGGGAACAAATCCTTCTCTGAATCAGGATCATATGCCCCTGATTGTTTCTGAAAAGGAAAACAGGCTGAGGCAGCCTCCGAAGATGAGAGCTGCCTTTTGGCAAGTGCTTATGTTGGCGTCTTTGGTCAATCCAGGCACATGGTCATGTCTCTGAAGTGAAAATGCCACGTAAGTGCGGGCAGAGAAGAATCTCTGGTGCAGACAAGTCTGAGTGCAGAGCAAAGGGTGCACGACGGCACAGAGGCTAATCCAGCACGGCCCAGACATTCTGCCTGAACTCAGCCTGCCATGGGAAAGACCAGGGATGCTGGGATGACAACTTGAGAAGACAGTCACTAAGTTTTAGAGGGTATGCACTACAAGAAGTATTTGCGCAGTCACTGCAGACAGATACAGCTCTTCACACACACCTACCAGGCAGGATTCAGGCATGACAAACCAAAAGGCAGCAATTACAAAGATTATTCATCCACTAAAAGAACTGCCATCAGAAGCTCACACTGCCACTCCTGTTCCTCCAGAGTCACAAAGCATTCAGTAGTAGTAACAGTTCCATTTATCTTTTCTGAAAGGATTTCAGTTAGACCAAATCATAACTGCAGATATTTCATCAGTGTTGTTATCAACAAACACATGAGAGGGCAGAAAGGAAACCAAGGTAACTCTGTTTCCTCCTGCCTGCTGTAGCCCTGTGGTCACTCTTCTCCACTCCTTCCAGAGAAGGTGCTTAACAACTTCAGACAACAAAGCTGTTGCTCCTAAGCAAACCACTTAAAAAGCCTGACAGGAATCCAGGCAGCTTACAGTTCTTCCTTTTGGAGAAATATTGTAAAGCCCACAAAACATCAGGAATATCCCCACTTTGGCTTCAGCACTGATTTTCATCTGAAATACGTTCCAATCATCACACTGGAAAGATCTTTAGGGAGAACTCCTATTAGCTTGATTAGCTTCCATTTAGCCATTAGTGTGGGCCAGCTCCAATCTGACTGAAAAGTAAAATGATCTCCTTTACATGACTTTTTGTGCTGAACTGCACTATTTTGTGCCTATCCTACAGAAAAGAGCTTGATATAATGGCCAAATATTATCTCCCTTCTAAATTTCTGCCTTAAAGAAAAAAATCAGAATAATAGTATTCCACATGCTTCCATTGAAAATCAAAATTCTCCAGGCAAGGAGTCAAGTCAAACAGTAGATAGAGAGAAATTCTTGACGATAAAGATATTTAACCACATCTAAACCTATTGCCTAAAATATTTGTCTGAAACTGCTCAAGTGATCATTTCGCTAAATTCGGTATCCGAATGAGTTCACGTTACCAAGACAAATTACTGGAGAAGACTGAACTTCACACCGAAGTTATGGTGCATGGTCAGCATAGCAGCTGCACAAATGTGCACAAACTGCCAGAGTGATGCTCCTTGGGGAAAACTTCTTCCATGCAATCCCATTCATTGTGTTTATTAACAGAGCATGGAAAGGGATTAACAGAGTCAATGGTAATGACAGTCATTTTCCCTTTGGTACTAAAGATTAAGATCTGTGGGCCCCCAGAAGCATGTGAAGTTTGATGCCTCAAATTAGTGCCCCACTAGGAACTTACAGGGCTCATTTATCCACAGTAGAAGTTTAAAATGGGCGTGAAAGTCACAAAAGCTTATGTCATATTTGCTGAAATATGCAAATTACTTCTTCAAGTTTCTGCTTTCCTGCAACAGGAAAAAAGGGAAAAAGGTGCTTTCCCTCCATGGTCACATCTGAAAGTGTATTAGAGTATTCATGCAGACCTTATATAGACCACTGTTATTGAAACAAACAAAAACAAACAAACAATCAACCACCCCAAATCAAAACTCCCATACCCTTTCAAAAATGAACTTAATTACTTAATGAAAGGAACTTCATGGAAAGGCTTAATTTAACTTTGGGTGTTCTATGAATTGGTACCTGCCTGCCAGTAGGTATGGGATAAATTGCTGCATTTGAAAATGAAAAAACAAAATAAAAATTGAAAAAAACCCCTCGGTCACTGAAAAGCCATAACCAGGTAAGTTTTTACTCATATTTGATCCACTCAATTTTCTATTCAAACACCATATTGGCTGAGAAGTGGAAGATCGGCTGTGGCTTAGCACTGTCAGGACCCACATCTTCCTGCACAGTCACCCTTGCCACCTTTCCTGTTCTGCTGCATAAACCAAAGTGACAGGGGACAGAAAACAAAGTTACTGCTCAAGCTTTACCAGAAACTCGCGTGGCACCAGTGCAGGAGCCATTACAGCAGTGCCAAGAACTGAGACCAAAGCCAGCATTCATCCTACAGCTTTTAATCTACATGCCAAGGGAAATATGCTGGGACCCCAAGGTAAGCACAATAAAGCTGCATGAGGGAGCAGAACTGAGCATGCAAAGTTTGTGATCCACTGCTCAGGAGTGCTGCTGTTGGCACTGATCTGCTCCCTTCAAACAAAACATCCTCACTGCAGCATCATTCTCGGCACCTCAGAGCTCCATCATGTCCCTATATCCTCTTTTGAATGCCTGGTATAAATAATCTCTGCTGAGCCACCAAACCCCTTAAATCAGTGGTGCATACAAGTCACAGCTATAGCTCCCAGGCAGGGAACTTAGCACGAAAATGGAGTCTGTGCTGTCCTTACTGCTCCTTACACTCACATTTCCTCTCCAACAACAATGTTCTGCTGAGACCATGCAAGCCTGGGGCCCTCTATAATAAAGCTCCTCAGGTACAGTAGAGAGAACTTGGCAAATATTAATAAGAGCTGTTACCTAAGAATCTGAAATATTTAGAGGCTAATCTGGTAAGATTAGTACAGTAGCAATGCTCCAGGGCAGCTGATTTCTGAACAACATTAAACACAGAGTAATGCTTTGCATATCTAAGAAAATAATCCTCCCCCGTGCTGTCAAACACACCAGCAGTAAAATGCAATACTTACAGTCATTAAATGACTTTATGCAAGTCGGCAGTGCTGTGTACACTATTAACAGGTGGCCCGTATTCAGCAACAGTGAATCAAAACTATAGCTCCCAAATTCATTCAAAAGGCAACTTTTTTATTACAGTGCAAATTCACGTTTTTTTAGGGCCAAAAACTTGAGAAAAAAATCCTATTAATCTGCATCTCAAAAACTGGTATGATAAAAAATGATGGGAAAAATAATTAGAGAATTTAATGTTCGGAAATACTGCCTTTTCCCCCAAGGCATTGCAGCAGCAAGTGTCGAGTACTATGAACAAAATGCTGTATATTCCAAAACTATTCATTTGTGAGCAAAACCCCCCGCATCAAGGCCCTCACACAATAAACATCTGTACTCTGATTAAATGCCAGTCTACTGCACGTGGAGAAGTCACTCTACCAAAGCGTTAATGCTGGCAAAAGATGCTTGCTACAGAGAATATGAAAAATTACTTGTCGAAGTAGATAAAAGATCACATTTTGCAGCGAGACTGAGTGACTCCAGGTACTGATGTCAAAGTAGATGGCCTCAAATTACCAGCTCTTTTGTCATGGAGAGACTCTTGCTTCATTCCTGCTGGGTGAAGACTGACAGGCTTTACAAATAAAATATCCCAAATAAAATTAACTAATTAAAAGAAGAACACGAACCCAAAAGGTATTCCAAAACATATAATTCTGTGTTGGTAGTCTCCAGGGAGTGAAGCTGTGATAACTGGCACTTATCTTTTTATCCCACAGGCTTTAGTTGCCTTTCAGTGCACGGTAACACAGGTGTGTGTGCATTTATGTGTGCACACGTGCCCAGAGCAGCTCTGCGGAATTCTCTCCTCTATCCATGAAGTTAAAAGGAACAGCTGGAGCTACACACCTTTAATTATTCGTGTATGAAAACAGCAAAATTGTATGGGGTTGTTGCAGAAAAGAACACAGGACTAAAATGTACATTTGTACCTTCATGTCTTCATTTAACTTCCAACTGTGTCATGTACTGGCAATCTTGGGTTTCAGGGTGAGCCAATTCCTCTGTGCAGCTGAAGGCCTGATTTTGTAAGTTTAACAAGATTTTTTACAAAGCAACAAAAAGCCTTGCAAATGTCACCAGATTAAGCCTTATGAGGATAACTGCATGGATTAAAAGCAAGTCTGACACAAATTTTTGCTATGAGCAAACTGATGTCTCAGCTGCCAGTGTCGATGCTTTAAGTACTAACATTTTTAAACTATTTTAGCATTCATCAGAACATGTAAGAAGAGGAGTAAAGACACAAGAATTTCATGGAGTGTTAACTAACAAAAAGACAAGCTGCAACACAGAGATGTTACATCAATTAAAATTAACAGGCTCAGGAAACCACACAGTGTACTTTAATGGAGGGAATGCAACTGCCCAATTATCAAAATTAGACTTTATCCCTTTTAATACTTACATTGCTAAAAACCCCTGGGAATAGGTTTATATAAATAATATGTAGGGCCTACATGTCTATAAAATTGGCTATTGGGGAACTGTAATCGCTGGGTAGGACACAGCCTCCCTTCTTGGCTCTCCTCTTTTAAAATATATTAAAGACAGACATAGAAACTATTTATGTAATGACCACTCAGAGAAGCATGTATGTTCATTTTTTAAATGCTCCCCTTTCATGAGGACCAAGCCCCAAGGTATTTAAAGGCATCAGCTGATGAAAACAAAGTCACTCTACTTTAAATATTTTAAACAAAAAAAGGAAAGAAGAGAACTGCAATCCTGTGGCATGACCCAAGAGGAACCACAGGAAAGAAACCTCTCACACAGGAGCCAGGTATGCCCCATGCAGCCCTAGACAGCGTTTGCAAAGCAGTTACCACTACATTTAAGGCACCTTTCTTTAGTAACAATTACCTTCAGAAAACCTAGGCTAATCCTTAAGTCAGTAGCAGCAATAACTACAGCTAAATTTCCTAAAACTTTTCAGTCTTACCCTTTTTAGGTTTTCAGTTTTAAAAGCATTACTTTATCAGGGTAAACACCATCAAGTAAAACCAAAAGGTGATAACTGTGGATTCAAGGTAACCTCGTAAAATTCATTTGAAAGTTGATTAGAACTGTGTAAAGAAATAAGAAAAGATAAAAAATTATCTTTACTGATGTTTATGTCAGATATTGATTTTTTTAAATAACTTGAGTAATAATCCAATTCTCGTATGCAATATGAATCCAGTGATCACCTCTATATAAATATCCTAATGACAAATATTTTTAATTAATCTCAACTCTGACCAAGGGAATACTGAAAAGGAAGTATTTGTAGACACAGTCATTTTTGGTCTCTCACTGCTTTAGGTGAGCAAGGGCTTTTAAAACAGGTCCTTCTGGCACCTGGAGGCACCCAAAGCATTCTGCCCCTCACCCACAATTATCCTTCAGATCATTATATTGCACCTCCTGCGCAGCACGATGGAAACACAGCAGGGCTGAAGAACCAGCTCTGAAGTCTGATGACTGCATTCAATGCCCTGTAAATTCCCACCCAGACAGAAATTGCATGCAAACTTATCCTCAACAAACATTTTGCAGCCCTCTCTTTCCGAAGGCTGATGGAAATGCGACATTCCTGCCCACTTCTTCCCCCCAGGATGCACAGAATTTTTCATTTTACTATTAACGCTAAAAAATAACTTTCAGTCTAAAAAATGAAAAGAATAAAACAAATTCAAACCCAAACGCAGTACTGATTTAAAATACATGCATTCATTTTTTAAAGGGAGTACTTTCAAATCTATGACTAAACAGGAATTCTCTATTGTAAAGCAGATATATTATGAAGAAAATAATTGAAACAGAAATGTTTTCTAGAACCTATTTAGAAGAGTGTCCTGGTCACTTTGATGGAATTTGATCAATAAATTATGGCAAAGAAGATGTTTTTAACAAACTATCTTCATGAGGAATTTAATAAATGATCATGTCATGCCACAGAGCAAGCTGGCCATTTCCTATTTAATGGAATGCAATCCTTAGTTATTAAGGATTTCATTTCCCCCAGCTGTGATGCAAATGGCCACGGACAAAATTCCACTTGGCTGCTCTGAGGCACTTACCCCCTCTAAGAACCTGACCAGAACAAAAAGCTTTAACTCCCACAATAAACCACATGCAAACATTTGCAGAAGTCCTTTCCATATGGACTGCATCTGCTGGGAAGAACACACACACAACTCCAGTGTGACCCACTGTCTCCATGAAAGTGTCTCTGCCCTGATTTCTGAGTGAAACAGCCCACCAGGACCTGCAGGCCAGTGTAAAGAATCCACCACAGCAGCTTCCCAGGTAAGTGATAATTGTGCACACAGAGATGTGCTTTTATCATGTTCTTCATCTATCACTAGACACATAACTGCTCTGCAAAGCAGCATTGTAAAGTAAATCAGGGAGACTGCTTACCCCTGCCGAAACAAATCCCTGACACTCATGATCAAGGAATCCAGTCACATTTCATTTCAGCTACAACAAAGAACCCAAACCTTATTTCCATGAGGCTGAACTTTCCATTTCCTACAATAGTTTCCAAACAAGAACATGCATTTGGAGAGAAGACCAAACCAGCAGATTTCACTGCTAAAACATTACTGTGGTGGGGGACAGAAAACACAAGTGCACTGGAAATGCCTCATCCAACTCCCAGTGCCACCCCAGTGCCAACTGGGGAATGTGAACCAGAGGGGAAAACCCTCTCTTGTAGGCTCTGCCCTTAAATATGTTAGACACTGTATAAAATAGGCTGAATGTAGTTTTTCAACATATACATAGCTACATGTCAAAATTATCATTACTGTCATGCTGATCTCCTGAAAATACAGAAGTTCAGAAAAAGCTGCTACTGTGCTTTGGTTTTTCACAAAAACTCTATTTAAGACCTTGTAAACAACAAATAACTGTAACGTTATAAAGTTCATTTTACCTCAAGCTGGAATAAATAACATTTAACATGGAAACTTTATTTTCAAATAAAGTTGTCTCTGGGAATTCTTGCCAACCCTCCCTGTGGGAAGAGGACAAAAGAATATACAAAGGAACCTTATTTACCTTATTTCTTGTA